>DWAN01005094.1:0-11530 GCA_018230445.1 Heliconius hewitsoni
CCAAGTATACCACTTCATTCACTTGTTCTAATATCTTACCATTTACACTGATCTTAAATTCTTCATCTCTTTCAAAAATAATATTACCCTTTTGTTTCTCTCTTTCTTTATCTGTTTTTTCACTAAATGAACTATTTGTACCAGTAGTTTCTGATATTAGTGCACTTAGAAATCATATTTTTCATATCAAAGATATGTGTGTGTGTAAGTGTGCAATTATAACTTATCATTCTGTTAAGTAATTTTTTGATTTGTACACATTTTCACATTCTAGCTTGCAATTAAATAATTATATTTTAGCTAAAGTTTAATTTACAGGTAGGATTATACATGTAATTGGTGCAAGTAAAGCTATAGAATTGTACAAAGAAACACAGAGGATCGAAGCAGATGGTGGAATGCTTGTAATGGTAAGTCTTATTTAATTATAGGCACTATATTTTGATATTATTGTGAATCAGTGATACAAAATCTGAATGTCAATGTGTTAGTTGGGGTTTCGGTCACCATTCATGGCAATAAATTATTTCTTTGCTCTTGTTGGACAAATTGCAGCACTGACTTCCTCCGCTCTTGGCCTTAGTTTTATGATTACTACCGACTCGTATGTAAGTTCCGGAGATTTGTTGATGGTTAACCTTGCCTACTCTGCTATATGCGGAATACAGCATGGAGTTAAAAACATATCTAGAATATTCTTCTTCCTGTTTGCCATCCTACTCCACTTTGCACGGTCTTTAGCGTCCCCGGTGGTTAGCCCATTGGCTCTTATGTCCTGCATCACGACATCCAACCGGCGCATAATCGAGCGTCCGAGAGGTCTCATTCCAGGGACTGATATAGTAAGGCACTTGCATCCGACATAGTTCCTAGGTCGGCGCGAAATGTGGCCAAACCATCTCAGGCGACGAACAAAATATCTATAAAATATAATATAGTAACTAAAAATGAGGCCGTCGTGGCGCAGGGGCACTAAGGATATAACTGTAATGCCACGGTTGTGGATTCGATCTTCATGAGATGGAAATCATTATTATTTATTCTACTTTCATTTCTTTGCTCTGGCACTAAAGAAAAAACCTGGCGTTGAGTTCCGCAACACAACGCCTCCAAAGTTTCGGCGGAAAGTGGGAAATGGGGTGTGTTAATACTCGGTTCCTTTAGCTACCCTAGTGGATGTGGAATACTGCGTGAAGCTGATTTTATTTTAAAATATAATAATTAACTATATGATGAATAATAAAAAAAAATGTTTTTTACAGAATGGTACTCGTAGACGCACACCCGGCGGTATTTACTTCTTTTTGCTAAAACGAGATGATGATGTTTCTCAAGAAATGATTAACCAGATATTTAATGAAGATAGAAAGGAAACAGCGCGCAAAATAAAAAAGACTCGTGCTAAAAGTCGCCAAAAAGTCATGGAGCAGTTGAAGCAGAGCCTCACTGGTATTATTTGTTACTGGCTTTTTCCTGATTAGCAGGATATGGAAGTGGAATCTAGTGTTAAGGCACTCCTCTCTCTATTTTTGGTCCAATATATTATTATTGCATACAGATATTATATACCTATATATATACTATACAGTGGACATATAGTATAAATATGATAAGAATGTGGATTTATCCACTCATTATAATAAAATTACCTTCATATCCCCACTCTGGTAATACAACACAGTATTAAATTCTAATAGTCAACATAAAATAATTAGTTCAGAGTAAAAGCAAAATATGATTATTATTTTTACATAAGGTTTTCTCAGTCTGTACTGCTATGCTGAAAAAAAAATGTCAACTAGTACTGTATATATTATAATCAAACAAAGAATATATTTTTCTAGGTCCACTAAAAATATTACATAATTCCTATATATTTAATTCACAGATTCAGAGCTACCATCGCTATTATCACGCGGTGAGGCAACAGTGCAATCCGAGCACGGTTCAAATCCGCCTCCCTCACCGGCGACAGATGCCCGTGACTGTTCCAGTGACACCGACGGCCATTCACACAACGAACTACCTCCATCACCACGCCCAAGGTCACCCCTGCCTGACCGAACTACAAGAACAGTACAGGATTATGATGATGATGACTTTTTAGAAGTGATGTGTAATGATAACATGGATTTGTTCTAATTAATTATATTGGTGCTTTTATCTGTTTTAATCAGTTTTTCGATTGTGGGGTGCCAGTTGAGCATGCGTCACTTCACCAATGTCACGTTATATGGAGGACATATGAAAAAGTTGTAAAGTTAAAATACAGCCTTCACTAGATAACCTAAAATATAGGTTTTTCATCATTTCACATTGATATTGTGCGTCTTAATGTCTTAATATACTTGACATTGAGATGTGGTGTGCCCCGCGTGCATTCCCCGTTGCATCTAAAAATGTGGCTGTGAATTTTTACACACTATTTACAAAGACTCGGTAACTGATATGGCCTTGATATTGCTACAGATCTGTTTACTCTGTGCTATTACATAATATGATGTTAGGTCAGTATCATATAATTAAGCTAACATATTGTTCATACATCTTTTGTTTAGGGATTGTGATTGTAAATTGGATATAATAACAATTTCATAAAATAGAATTGCTTAAAATTATAACATTTGAGAATTTCTCTGCATTTCTAAACATATATTTTTAGTTTCATGCTGTATCCCAAATTTACCAAGAAACATAACCCAAAATATGAGTTAAATGACAGAACTCAATGCTGCAAGTTGTTTCTGAAACGAGGAAATGAAATCACCCATTCTCCCGAGTAGGAATTGAACCCACAACCGTTGCACTTACAGTCAAACGCCGAGACACCGTGTCACAACGACCTCAATTATAACTGCACACGAAATTTATAGACTATTCATGTGCTGACCATGTACGTTACTAAAATATTGAATTTGAAGCATGAAAATTTTATCCAAATTTGAATTTTGATTGATAAACTATTTAGTAGCTTCATATTATATAAGTACTTTTAGCCCCAAAATTTAGTTTTTAGCTTATAAATACATTTGTATAATAATATATATTGTAATTTTTAATAGAGTCTTAACTTCAATAGATTCTATAAAATAAAACTAGCAACAAAAAATATTAATGTATTGAATGCAAGAAATGACTATGTAGTACTGTAGACATTGCCCAATAGAATATTTTTCGTTATTAAAGAGTTGAAATAGAGAAATAGTGAAAATACGTCTAGAAATTAATGGTAGCTTTACTTTTTTTTTAATTTCAACGCATACGTATAACTAAAGTGATGACTATGTTTTTATAATAAAGGATTATATTTTTATAAATCAGTTCCCTGGAAGCCTTATACAAAATAATTTGGACAATTAACATTCACCAATAAATATTTTTTTATAAAACCAACCACTTTTTGTGGTTTTAAACTGTGCTGTATAATGTAGCGATAGAGGTAGACAATAATAATTATTATTGTATTAGATTGACTTGAAACATAGAAACCGGTGATAAAAAAAAAATATTAAAATGCACAATACATTTTTTTCTTTAGCTTTACGCTTTTTTCGCAAGTAGGCAGTTCCGCAGGGTATGCAGCAAGAATCCAGTGTCAAGATTCAAGACGTTGCGTGTTGAGTGGCGGAACCCAACGCGGCGCTTGTTGTTACTAAACTGAGAAAATGAAAATTAATTATAGATATATTTTTAATATTGTTATAAAACAGCACAGTTTACTAACAACTTAACAGTTAGTTTGTAAAGTCCAATTGTCCCTTACTGTGAGGGATACAGATAAAAAATTATACGTCGTTATTTTGGATGCCAAGCCAGTGCTGTTTTCATACGCTTCAGCTTCAGCTTACACCTTGATGACAAAATTTGAAATCTTATCCTAATAAACATTAATTTAACACTTGAACCTTTACTGTATATACTTTACTACTTACCTATATTTTGCAAATATAGGCGAATTCAAAACCCCCATTTGTAAGAGAATTCTGTTTAATGTTGATTTATGGTTTTTTATGTGTGAAAGAAAATATATATCTTATAAGTGATTAAAAAAAATTAACCTGTTTTCAAATACCCAATTAGTTGGAATATCTATTTTTAAACAAAATGGTTATCGAGATTGATGTGATTTTTAGTTTACGAGAAATTTGTGCTCAAACGGAATCTACATGAAATTTAGCATACATACTTGGAAGGCTAAATAGATCATACTCGAAAGATTATTTATACAATTATAATAACCTACTTTCTTAAAATCCAGCTGGCATTGTTTTCATCTATAATGTAATATGTAATCTCTAGAATTTTATTATGCGATGCCTTAATACCCTCTCAATAGTACTTTGTTTATTATTAGCTATATCTTAGATATAAAAAAATACTATTATATGTTTTCTTTGTGTGGTTATTAAGAAACCACAGTTGCTATTTATTTGTCAGTAGTGTTGGATTGATGTTACTCTTTTTTTTTACGATAAGGCAATATCTTTGCTGTGTGAAAAGAAATTTGTGCGGTCTGCATATCTGTATGTTAGAACAGATACTGAATTATTTGTATAATAAAGTTTTTTAAAAAAACAAAAGGTTTTTTCTCCTAAACAAACTTTATACTAAAAGCATGTTCAATTTGAGATATGAAATGAAACAAATATACGATTCATATTATAATATAGAAGAATACACAAGCATCTTGACTTCCTAAGTCATCCATATTCAATTGAAGCAATCATAACAGCTCTTATTAATTAGCATTGTTAATGTAAGATCAATTACATGAAAATCAATCAATTACATTGATGTATGAAACTTAGCATATTATAATAATAAATTGGGTATGTGCATATAATTGAAAACTATTTTCTTTATTTTTCTAGCTTCACCTTATATCCTGCACAAAGCTGGGCAGACAAAGGGAATCTGGGAACCTAGTGTTAAGCCACTTCCGTTCCCGTACATTCCGTTCTGAATGGCAGATCTCAATTTTCAATTAGTCACTCTTGTAACTAGGCCGCGCTTTGCCTAGTTACAAGAGTGACTAATTGAAAATATTAAATATTTCATTTCCTCAAACGGGAATCGAAATCACATCATATCACGTCAACAGTCGCACGCTTGCCTCCTGCGCCATGACTGGCCCTTTTTTACGTAAATAACTGGCGTTATTTCCTATACTAACACTTAATTTTTTTGTACTCACCAGCGCCTAACAATTAGCAGTTCCTTGTACTTCCCGGCATAGTGGGCAGAGAGAACCCGGTGTTAAGACACTCACAGCCTCTCCAATTGTCCATAATTAACACTATGTGTGCTAATTGGCAGAACTCATTGCTGTTCTTAGATGTCTTAGATGTTATCCATAGATGTCAATTTAACAAATGCTGCTGTTGCACTATGATCCAAATGTAGAGAAGAAAATTGTGCAATACTATTTTAACAAGAATACAAAAGTTTAGAAATGTTTCTATATTATTTTTTGTTTATAATCAACATTTTCTTACTAGATGATACAAGTTAGTATCACTACATAAGGTACATATTTTTCAATTTTGTTTTTATTTTTCCTTTTATTCAATAGTATGGGAAATTTATTTAATTATTATTACGTAATAATTGAAACTTATAATTACACAAATTGATGGGCTCTATTGTATATACAGACATGTCAAAAGATCGGATTTGTGAGAGAATGGAATAATAGTTCATTTTGCTAATAAAAAATAGATGAATATAGTGCATATGTATATGCATTATGTTTATAATTTTTATTTCAAGTTTTGAAAAACAAGATCAACCTCTATTCATCTGTAAAACATCACATGACACATGTCTATATATTTTAGAGACCATCAAAATTCTAATATAGTAGATTTACTTATCATATTTCTTTTTAACAAATGACTACTATTGTGTACCATTTTCTAAAATATGTTTTATAAAGTTAACATCTAGAAATTAAATTACATAATTACCCTTTCAGTTACAATCAACTAAACATGCCAATTGCAATAAAACATTCTTTTTTATATAAAAAAAATACAAATGATAAAAATGTTGTAACTTATTTTACCATATTCAATATTGTAAGAACTAGGGGAGGTCCAGCATCTGTAATAAGAAGAAAAATAAAGAGTATGACCAAATATTTATATTCACACACAAACAGTGGCATAAGACTAAACACAACAGTTGTCTGTGCAACTCCCACTCTGGGGAATGAATTATCAAATATATTTTTTTTTATTTCTTTAATACAGCAGCAGAATTAAAAAAACAATTTTATTTGGCACAACACTCACCA
The DNA here is from genome assembly GCA_018230445.1 of Heliconius hewitsoni. Lineage (NCBI taxonomy): Eukaryota > Metazoa > Arthropoda > Insecta > Lepidoptera > Nymphalidae > Heliconius > Heliconius hewitsoni. The sequence goes on from DWAN01005094.1 coordinate 6,296, forward strand.
GTTGCGGTAAGCATTTTTCAACATGTTTAAAGTCAACTTCATCAGAACCTTCTCGGAGGGCTTCGTTTGATGCTCTCAGGCATGTTTCTGTAACGAGACATTTCGCTACTTCTACTACGAGAGTCAAAGCATCATTCCCCAATTTAGTTTTGTTATCTTGGAAGGATCCATTTAGTAATTCTTTGATCAAATCCTATGAAAAATTTATTAAAAATATGTATTGTAATAGAAACAGTATGGATATTTCTTAAATTATTTATTTGATACCTGTTTTATATAGCTCTTTACATTAGAGGCAACATATGCTGGGTCTATATTACCACCTTCGTTTTCGTTACTATATCGGGCCATGTTACAATGTCTTTTAGTACAAGAGTAACAACTGATAAATAACTGTGGAGGTATAATATAAAGAAATAAATAATAAAATTATATTTAAAGAGTACGCATTTGGAATGCGAATGGGCTAACTACAACAATGTGTATGATTAACATACAAGCCACAAGGTGAATTGAAAACAAGGCAATAAAAAATATTATGTACCACAATTCAAAATTTAACACAGTTAACTCTTTTATTTCGAGTTTCTATTATTGATATTATTATTATTATAAACTTAATGACATTTGACTTTGACAACAACAAACTTTTACCAGCATAAAAAATTATATCTTACCTTAGCCGTGTCGAGGGTATATAAAAAAAATAAACATATCGTATATGATGTATATTGTTACTTTATAAAATATATAATAATCTTTACTCTATTTTATATCCTATTGTCATACAAATATAATATATTATACATATTTTCTATAAATACATTTTTTTACAATGAGCAACACCATACAAATACAAAATGAAAATATTCTACTGACAGGTCAAGTTTAATTAATATTTGTCTTTAAAAATATACTTTTTTGGGGAGTTGGACGATTCTGAAACTTTTGTCTATTTTGAAAAATAGGTACGCTATTATTCTAAATTAATTCTGTTATGCTGATAAATAGAACTATTAAGCAATTTACATTTGTTTACGTAATTATCTAACCTACTAAAACATAAAACATTATCTTTTCTTGTACATCTAGATTAAACAATGTCACTCTCACCATATCTTCGTTCTCCGTTCACGGACCTCACCGGCGGTATAGTTTCCCATCAGATGCTGGGAAAATGTCAAAAACAAGAGATGAGATACATGGACTGCCTTGAAGCCTATGGATTAGACCGAGGCAAAATTAAATGCCAAGAGTACTTTGCAGACTTTCATGAATGCCAGACTAAAACCAAGCAATTTAAGAGATTTACAGTATGTTATGTTATATGTTAACTATGCAAGCAAAGAGATAAATTGTTTTAGGTTTATTATTTTAATTAATTATGTCAAAATCAATTGATGTCTTAATACTAAGCTCCCTCTGCCTTCCGGGCTATATGCAAGATACAGAGTGAAGCTGAAAAAAAAATAGTTAAATTATACCTGTATGAACTGTATTAACACAAAATTTATAAATTTAAATACAACATTAACAATTTCATAAGTTTTATAATGTTAAAATTAAGTTGTTTTAATGAATCAATTTTCAGGCTATGCGAAGAGAAAGAGACAGACAGATTGCTGAAGGAAAACTTAAAGGAGATGAGCAATATGTGAATCCAAAGGTAGACAGTTTCTAAAATACGTACTGCTGCCATCCATAAATAGTAATATAGAACTGTTAATCTATTTAAGTTGTTTTTATTTTAGTAATACAAATTTTACCAAAACAGCTCATTACTCTTGTTGTTAATAAATTTTAATGCTCTAATGGATTCTTATTTTATTAATCTTATATATTTTTTTCAAGCATAGACAGGGAGAACTTTATTCTGTAGAAACTGTTTTAATTATTTTAGGCAGGTGAAAGGCAGCCTTATTTTCTGTGACTGTAAATAATTCTCACTGGAGGAAATAAAATATTTAATATTTTTACTTCTTTACTCTGGTGTTGATGCATAGTGCAATGTCTATAAATATAATGCAGTGTGACACTAAAAAATATTTTATTGAAAGTATTTATAATAAATATATAGTCAGCATAACAATCTTATACCGCTATAATAGTATCCAGCTTAGTTATTAATTCAATTAATTATACCCATTTGCAATAATTATTTCTATTTTTAGGGTTCTGTACGTTTTAAGGAAAAAAGGGACCCTTTTAATTATAAGATCACTTTGTTGTCTGTCTGCCTTTATCTCAGGAACCCTTAGAGATATCAAGTTGAAAATCCAACCATAAGCCTGAGTAAGATTTACGGTCCCTTGATTTCCTGAAAAATCCTATTTTGACATTTATTTTAAAAAAAGATGTGGCCTTTTATATCTCAAAAATCTATGATTTACAGGTAGTACTTGTTCAAAAAAATATGAAAACATATATTTGTAGTTACATTCTAAAAAATAATATTCTTAAAAGAGGGCAAAATTTTGTATTAAAGCCGCTAGTTCAATTGACATTAGATGAAAGGGCTCTGGCTAAGCTAAACTTAAATTTCAAATGTTTTTTTCTTTTTAAATCCCATAACAGTTATTTACCTTTTATTTCAAAAGTAATTAGAAATAAGGTTTTATTGTGTTATTCTAATTATTTTTGCTCTATGAATTGTACAGGTTTTAAGAGCAAATACAATACCAAGGCTGAGCTTAAAAATAATTATTAATTGCTAAATAATGAGCGCTTACAAAATTATTTTTTTTCGCTAATCCACATTGTAGGAGATTTTTGATAAATGTAAGGAATTATATGCAGCATACCTTATTTTAGTTTCTTTTTATTTTTATATATTACTTATGTTATTTTCTTTTTATTTTTATATATTTTAATTAAATAAAATTAGCAAATTGATATTTTTATTTTTACCAGCATGACTTTCGCGGCTCCGCTCAAGCTTATACGCCGTCTTATAATTTCGAAAAATATTTTCACATTTTATTATTCACATTTTTATTGTTTCCTTCTAAAAAAGCCATAACTGTTGTTTTTCACATGCGACAATTTTTCAGATTTGACTTATTGACTCAGATCCCAGGGCCCCCAGACCTACGTCATTTTAGCAAAGCTGAAATTTTAAGGACTATTCTAGTCTAATACGTAGTTAAGACTGTATGTGTAAGTCACTAATTTGAAAGTGGGGCCCTTTCAGAGGTAGGGCCAAATAAACATACATTTCTATCTGGGAGGATGATAGAGATATCGGATTGGTCTGGGTGCTTATAAGGGGTCTTGAATTAATCTGTAAGTATATTAAATATAAAATTAAATCAAATCAGCTTCTCGCTGTATCTCACACACAGCATGGTAGGCATAGGGAACCTAGTATTAAGACTCTCCGTTCTATTGTGTAGTGGCGGAAGTGAATGCCGGGGTTTTGCGTTGGTACCAGAGCAAAGAAATATTAATAAACAATACTTTAACCGTTGCGTTACAGTCACACCCTTGTGCTCCTGCGCCACGACGGCTTCTAACTAAAACAATAATTAATAAATATCCTAAGAAATGCAGCGTAAATAAATTGATTTAATTAATATTGTAATTTTACACTATGTCCAATATCAGTCTATCGGTATTAAATTCTTGGTCTAATTTCTCAGCCACTTTATGAAGAACATAAGATTTAGACTGACTATTTCTGTTATTATTTTTCCAGCTTTCATTACAACAACAATAATGCCTCATTTTGAAAATAAACTGGTCCTTTCCCTTATTGTTGCACATTAATACCGCGGCATGCGCTGTTCTCGTTCACTATATTCCCAAGATAAGAAAAGGAAAGATATGGTAAAATAATTTGTACACTAAAGTAATTTATCTATGATTACTAGAGAATTTTTGAGAGTCGGATATTTTTTTACATTTTTTTACACGTGACACATGACAAAATTTTGATAGATAATGGCTGCTGGCTGGAGCTGGCTGGGCTTTGCTATACATTTTTTTTTCAGCTTCATGCTATATCCCACACATAACACGACGAATAACGAATTCTTGAAGCATTGCGTGTTGAGTGGCGGAAATATACTAAACTTCTCGATTTTGCCGCTATCATAATATTTGATGGGAAGATTTATAGATATTATAGGTATTTTATATGTAGAATAATATATACTTAATAATAGTCCCCTCGAATTACTCTGTCTTTAATGAAAACAGCATTAAAAGCTATTGTGTAGTCTAAAGGCGACTTCGTTTCATATTATGAGATATATCTCTATCTACCTAATAGCCACAAAATAAGAAACATGTGTAAATAATAATTTGGCTATATAATAAAACAATACAGTTTTTAAGTATTTTAGAATCAATCAATACCTATTATTTTTTAAAGATAGATTGTATATGATATTTATATTGTGATTTATTATAGTCCTACGCAAGTTGTAGAAATAGTGTGATATGCGGATGGCGCAGCGGCCGATCTACTACAGTTTTTTACGTTCAAGTCACGGTCGGTCGGAGGCTTTTTTTGTGCGGAATTTTGGCGCCAAACTATTTACAATCAATTCAAATGATGGATAACAATCTTATTATTTTGTTAAGTTATTTGCCCACGCGGATCGCTTAAGGTTACTGCCTCATAAACGTGCGCGTACAAAAATTTTATCTATTGGTTAAATTTATTATTGCAGAACTAATATTGAAACATATTTTTAAATACATATGTAGTTGTATTTTTTGCGCTCTATACTTTAAAGGAATGAATGGAATCCTTATAAGATCACTTTGTTGTCTGTTTGTCAGTTATATGTTTTTATATTTATATCGCGTGGAGCTGCTGAGCTGAGATCATGTGAAATTAAAATCAAATATTCAGGTCCACGGTCCCTTGGAGTACAGAAAAATCAAGCTTCTAACTTAACGCAATCAAAATATACAATAATATTTAAATTTTCACCGTTTTTGTATAAAAATTCGTCGTGTAATCAAAACCTATATGTAGGTACTTCCCGTGGACGTACAGTTATGAAATTTGGCACGAAATGAGAACTTACAATATTCATATTCATAATTCATTATGGAAAAAAATCCCAAAGTGAAGATTTATATCTTATTTCATCTATGAAATAAATTATTTATTTATTTAATTTTTTTTTATGTAAAAGACACGGCAAACGAGCGTGCGGGTCACGACCCCGGTGCAACCCCAGAGGAGCTACAGGTGCGTTGCCGGCCTTTAAGATGGGTTGGGCG
>DWAN01005095.1:0-7500 GCA_018230445.1 Heliconius hewitsoni
AGGTTCCCTCTGCCTACCCTGCTGTGTGCGGGATACAGCGTGAAGCTGTTTTTATGGCTAGTTTTGTTTAAACTTAACATCCGAGTATTTAATATTCTTATATTGTTAACAAAAAGTAGATTTAAACGTTGTAGCACCCCTATACTCTTTTACTTTTAGTTCAAAGGTGTTTAAATACATTGTAAAATATTCTCAACAAGTATCTTTTTAAGAACAATGAAAAAAATATAAAAAAGGCAACACTTTTGTATGGAAAAGATATCTTGGAATTTTTCCCCTCGTTTTAGAGTAGTTAGACAGAGAAAAACCTGATGTAGAGACTTCCCGCCATTTTTTTAGAGAATCCAACACCGCACTTCGTCTACCAAAATCGACAAATGAAAATTTGAATATAATTGTTCACAGTGTGGGAATCGAACCCACAACCATTGCAGTTTCAGTCAGTTGAGCAGTTGAATAAGAAGCATTAGCGTGCGAGTGTATGCTCGACAGCTTGTGCGTTCGATTCCCACTCGCGGCCATAAAATACTAATTATTTTCCTTTAGCCCTGGTAACGAGATAAAGCGCGACGCTAAGTTCACCACTTAACAAGCAATGCGTTCAGAATTCGACGAAAAGAAGAGAGAGAAAGTGTCTTAATGGAAACGGAGTGACTCAACACTAGCTGTCCAGTTCTGCTTACCCTTCTACATGCAGGATACAGCCTGAAGCTATAAAATAAACTTAACTCAAATGTAATTTATAATATAAGAATCCATCTTACTTAGTTACTAAAAATATATTTAAAAGTTCACTAACATCTGGTAGGAAAAGATAAACGTTTTAAAATAAACCCGAGAGACGGTCGCTCTAGGAACTTTGTGATTTTCATAAAAATACAATGGACGTGCTGTCTCCAAGTAGGTTTCACGAGTGCCATGGACTTGAGAAAACATTATACTTTTATCTCCATACTTTGACTGTTAATGCGACGGTTGTGGGTTCGATTTCCACTCTGGCAACCAAGATAAAGCGCTGCCATTACTTCTGCCAGTCGCGCAAGGTCCCGAAAATTCTGATGTGAAATTCATGGGAAATAGAATGACTACAACACGGGAACACTAGGTTCCCTCCGCCTATCCTACTATATGTGGTATATTTCGATTAATTCGACACACAATATGGTGAGTGGCGAAGCTCTACGCAACGCTCTGTTTTAACCAGAGCGGGAGAATCGCGCGAAAGCGGGCTTTTTGTAAACATTATTCGGAAGAAAGAGGGGAACAGGAATATCTTAATGGAGAACGGAGTTTCTTAACACTAGGTTCTCAGGTTCCCTCTGCCCCCTTCTATCTGTAGGTTATATTACAGCATGAAACTAAAAATATTAAAAAATAGTCCCCAATTGAGAATGAAACCCGCAATCAAAGCGTTTCAAAATCGACGCTGTCCCACTTAACCACAATGGCCTCAAACAGTATCTTTCATATAAAATTGAACTTTTCCTTGGAAATATGTGAGCTTAAATAAAATATACGAGAACAATGCTAAGCTCCGTTTTATTGCAATCGAAATGCTATATACTAAAGACTTCGTATACTCTTAAGAGATTCCACTTTGGATGAAATTTATTGAGGTTGTCGTGGCACAACGACATAGTGTTTGACTGTAAAAAGCGACGGTTGTGGGTTTGATTCTCATATGGTAAAATTAAGTATTAAATTTTTCTCGCTCTGTTTACAAAATAAAGCGTGACGTTGAGTTTTACCACTGAACTAATTATGTCTCGAAAATTGGGAGGAAAAGTATGTAATCGGGTGTCTTAAATTTGTCATGTTTGTTCAAGGGTCCTTAAATTGTTATGGGCTTCGCTGCATCTCACTTATAACAACGAATAGAGAGAGAGAGAATGGCGTAATTTTCGTACGAAAATAGACGAACTCAACGTCGCGTTTTGTCTTAATATCAAAGAAGAGAAACTAGAGCAAGGAAATGAACATAATTAATGCCAACCCCCTCAGTGGAATAGGAATTAATATTATCAGTCAATCAGTTATCTCACTGCGCCACAACGGTCCCAATCATATTAGGTTCACAAATTCTTAATAAAACTTATATAATTTGCTATTATCGAGAAAAAATAAATAATCAACAATAATAGGACGATTAACGAGTACTTTTATTCACGGTTACGAACGTAAGCTCTCTCTGTAATGAAAGATTTCTCCTTACATTAATAAAGTCCGTACAATCTTTTTAATGGCATCCAGAGAAAAGATCTAATTCTGTTGTTATAATTTTAGGGTTCCGTTGTTGTTCTGTTTTGTTGGGAAAAACCCGGAACTCTTGTAGAAACACTTTATTGTCCGTTTATAGATACATATATGGAATAAAATTGGAAAGACGTCTCTCTGTCCGTCTTTCTAATTTTTAATTAATATAATGCATATAGTTATTCACGCGATAAAACACAAAATATACTTTCCAAATTTTTAACTGTCTTCTTTCTGAAAGGGACTAACATTGAACGACGAAGCCACAGACTACATTTTATTCCGGATTTTCCTCGGGATTGTGATCCATACAGGAAGAACCGCAATTATCGTACACGTATACTACCTACGGTTATTATCGTACTAATAGTTTCTTGTATAACTTTGGTAAATGTTTGAAATAATTAAATAAATAAATAAATAAATAAAATAAATATCTAAATAAATATTATAATTAAATATATAATATATACAATAACTAATATTTTTTTTATTACTTTACTTACCGAACCAAATCGAATAAGCCTCCAAAAATTATTACGATTTATTAATTGCTAACCTAACAGTATAGACCAGATAATAGTAAATAAATATTAGGTTAGTTTAAGCAGGCGAAGCCACGCGGCGCCACTAGTTTCATATAAAATGAATGCGTATTTCTTCAAATTTAAAGTTGTCGAGTTCTATAAGTTGAGCTTCCAGTTGACCTACCATTATGATACGGAACCCTCTGTGGGTAAGTCCGATTCGCAGTTGCCTGCTTTTTTTTTTGTTTTTTATTAAGCTTAAAAGCTTTAATATATATGTGTGTTGAATGTAAATGTTTATTTGCATAAATTACTTCATTCTGGCTTCGTGGAATGGAGTCTACTGTGCGGGGTATAAGCTCGATTCTGATTCCGTTCAAATTTTATTTTTTTTCTTTTCTTTATTTTTTTAAGAACGGATTGTCTTAACACTAGGTTCCCTCTTACTACCCTGCTATATGCGGGATACAGCGGGTATCAAGAAAAACTTAACAATTTAGTATATTGCTAATTATTGACACTCTCAATAAAAATAATAAAGAAAGCAAATTGTAAACATCACAAAAAAAATTGACGTTGCTCGATTAGAGTATTATCTAGGTTTCCAAAAGGCGACTCGAGTCTGTACGTCGTCTCTAAAAATTGCAGCTGAAAATTTTGTGATAAGACACTCTGTCGCCATTTAGATACTTCAGTTCCCCACTTTCTGCCGAAATCTCGAGGCCTTGCGTGTTGAGTTGAACTACTTGAGCGGGGAAATGAATGTCGAGTGGGAATCGAACCAACAACTGTGGTGTTTGCAAACATAAACTTTTCCAGCTGCACCACGATGAGAGACCGAGAGCCGTCTCTGTCTAATATAGATTTCGGCGATTTTGCCATGCGGAATAAAGCGTGAAGTCGAATCAAAAAGCTACAAATTCTTATAGATCTGTAATTTTTTAATTTATAAATCAGGGTTATTTTAACTTCTCCTGTATCCTGCACATAGCGGGGTTCCCCCAGGTTCCATCTATTTACTCTGCTACAAAATATTAAAACGTTCAATATCAATTTAAAGAGTACATGTCAAAAAGAATCCTTTGATAGTATTAGGTATACTTGCGGTATTGTGACTTGAACGAATGCAATAGCGCAATAAATATATAGGTTTCGATTTAACACGATTGTTATATTAGGCACTCTTTACATTAAAATATATATTTTTTTATTGTGGGTTCGATTCTTATTTGAAGCAATGATTAATTATTTACAATATTTTAATATTTTTATTTCTCCGCTCTGCTATGGTAAAGCAGTAAGATTTGAATGCTATGTTGGTATTTTAAATTTTTATTTTTATTTTTTTTGCTGTATTATTATTAAGAACTATATTATATAACATATTGAGGTATATAAAATATTGAACTGCGAGTGTAAGCATCAGTTGTGGGTTCGCACCCGACTAGAGGGAATAAATTATTATTTATTAATATTTTGATTCCTCGCTCTTGTAATAATAAAAGTGCGGAAAGTAGCGTCTTCATTCTAGATTCCCTTTGCCTACGTAACTATTTCCGGGATACAGCGTGAAACTGAAAAAAAAAACATATCATGGACGTCACGGCCGCATGCCGCAGGATCACAAACATGACGGCTGTGGGTTTAATTCTTACTCATAGGATTGAAATATCCCCGAAAATTCGGATGAAAGTTGGAAACGGAAGTGTCTTAATGGGAACGGAATATCCTAACACCATGTTCCCAGGTTACCTTTACCCACGAACGTAGCGTCAACCTAATAATATATATTATGCAACCCTAAAAAATATATATATGCAGTCTCCTTTACATTTCAGGGTAAAACAGCGGTCGAGGCTTACATAGTTTTACGAAGCTAATATGCTTGTGCAGCGAAGCAACTTACTATCATATACGGTGTTCTTGTATTTTTAGTGTAATTTTTATACAATATCAACTTCTTACAAGAACTATTATACTAAAGTATATTGTTAGATTCTTATTATGTCATAGAAACAGTTTCATATTTTCCTTTTTGATGATAATTTAATTTCTTTATAAAATCTTTGTCATGGAAACCGAGATATTTATAAAATATACGTAATGTTTTTTTTTGTATAAGTTGTTGTGGATTCGATTTCCACTCTAATAAGACGTTCTGGGAAGAGGCGGCATTCAGTTTTGCTATTTAACATTTAATATTTAGATATTCGAGCGGAAACTTCTAGACAAGGTATTTACACAATAAGTTCCTTCTACCTACCCCGCTATATGCGGGTTACAACGTGATTCAAATTTCTCTTATAAAAAAATTTATTTATTTGATCATTAATTCAATTTTCTAACACGTTCTATATGCGAGAATACGCGTGAAACAGTTATTTTTATTAAAGCAGTTATACAAAAATCTTTTATTTTGCTATAAATTCCGTACAATTTTATCCTTTCGCTATTCGCGGTCACGAACGAACATAAAAATTGTATAGATATCCAGCCGAAGGGTGATATGGGAACAAACGAGTGTTTAATTCTCAACGGGTTGTGTTAGCGTTGAACAAATACACGCGAACTGGTCTTATACAAACGATGAGAAAATTATAAAAAATATAATAAAATAAGAGTGAGGCCAGTCGCGGTAAGGGACACAAACGTGCGCCTCTAGACGCGGCAGGTTGTGGGTTCGATTCCCACTCCACACGCTATGTTTCTAATATTCGGCGGAAGGTGGGAAACGGAAGTATCTCTTCGGAAGTCGGCAGGGAGCCTGATCCCTCTATCGATCCAACTATTTGTGGGATAACGCGGAAGCTAAAAAAATATGATAAAGACCGTAGTGGCTCAGCGGAACAGCGTCTGTCAATAAACGCAATAATTATGGGTTCGATCTTCACTCGGTGGAAGGAATACATTTATTTTTATATTCTTACTTTACGAGACAAAATGAGGTATTAAGTTCCGATACTCAAAATAAACTTGGATAGCTCGTTCTAATTTTAAGGATCTACCGACGGACAAACACTTAGACTAAGAAACGCACAAAGTGTTTATAGATTTAGATCTTATGTATTATTTCTTATATCACAATTAACGTAAAAGCAAAAAAAACAAGTCACTTTTTCAATATTTACACTTCAGTGCACAATAAATAGACATGTATGAAGCTCGTCACGTCGTCACGTCCGCTACAGATTGCTTCACGCTGCTCGTGTTTAATATATTTATGTATGACACGGCCATCGATTCTGATCGTAAGAATCGTTGTAATAGATTTTTAAATATTTAAAGAGTTTTATTTCACATACACTTAAGAAAGAAAAATACTTATTTAAGAAGCATGAACTTTGAACGTAGCTGGATTCAAACTCGCTCGTCTTGGAATCCGTTCAAGCACTCTGGCCACTAAGTCACACGTTCTCGTCAAGCTACGTTGAACTTTTTATACGCTTGTTACAACTTATTTATGTCGTTAGCATCTCTGTAGGGAGATTTGTACAAATTTTTGGTACCCAAAGATAATTGCTTACGATAATTTTGCTTAAGTGTCAAAATTTGATTGATTTAATTTTGCTATCACGTTTTGTGATAAAAGTGTGCCATATAATTAGTTCAAGAACGCCGCGTAGCACAGCAGAGCACAGCGTTTGACTGTAAACACGACGGTTATGGGTTCGATTCCCATTCGTATGAATCAAACTCTCATTTTCTCGCTCTAGCAACAATAATTGGGCAGAAAGTGGGTAACTGAGTGTCTTAACACTAGGTTCTATTTGCCGAACCCACTACGCGATCTATAGGTATATAGCGTCAAGCTTTAGTACGCAAAAATACACAAACACAAGGAAACACATTGTAGCACTATCACATAGCGTGACACGAAAACAAAATTAAATAATTAAACTTAGATATAAATCTATCTGAACCAATAATAGCAACAGTTATCTATTACAACTAACTTTACGATCAGTACCGATGGCCGTGTCATACATAAATACATATATTAAACACGCGCGGCGTGAAACAATCTGTGGTGGACGTGACGACGTGACGAGCTCCTCACCCGTCTACTTGTTGTGTACTGAAGTGTAAATATTGATAGAAATAAGTTTCAGTTACATTTATATTTGCTGTATTTGGAAGAGTCTTAGTGGGAACGGACTGTCTTGGCCCTACGTTCCCAATATCTTCTAATTGTCAGGAAGCAGGGAATGATGCGGTGCTTTAGCAATAGGGTCCCTCTATTTATCCTCCTATTAAACCCGGGATTAAACGTGAAGCTGCTTATTTTTTTATTTTATCCAGCACATTATAGGATGTTATAACATCCGATAAAATAATTTTTATACCTTCACACTTTATCCCTCATATATCAGGCAGAGTTCTCCCTTTCCTATCCAAGTTTTGATACACATATGTTAACAGGCGAAACTCAACGCCGCGCTTTGTCATTTTACCAGAGACAAGATGCGAAAATCATTGATTACCCTGATAAGAATTGAATACACAGCCTTCGTGATTATAATTGGACATCAAATTCGTATAGTTGTTACTTTCTTTTAACAACTGTTTTCCATAATATTATTTTTGTTAAAAATAACTGAAAATATCCAACTATCGGACTACTTAAACTAAAAGTTGCGATGCTATCTCTGAAACGACCTAATAGCGATATACATAGTTAAGTTAAGCTAAATTGTTATTTTTATTTAAAATTCCGTACATT
>DWAN01005095.1:10000-11530 GCA_018230445.1 Heliconius hewitsoni
ATTGACTTTTAACGCAGCGGTTACGGATTCGATTTCCACTCATGGGAATAAACTATTTTCATTCCCTCGCTCTGGAATAACAGCAATCAGGAAAAAAAACATTTATTTTAGGAGTTACCTATTTCATATTTTAAAGTCTACGTGAAGTTATTGCACTGGCCGTCGCTCACAACTTCGGTTGTGAGCGACGGCCAGTGCAATAGCTCAGTGTCAATTTGTCGTATAATTACTTTGTGAACTTGACTCTCACAAATTGAATTGAATACAATCTTCAGACGTTTCAACTGTCCTCAGATAATTTCTTTCTGATGATTGACGATAAATTGAGGCCAGTCGTGGCGCAGGGGCACAAGGGTTTGACTGTTGGTTGTGGGTTCGGGGGAACATGAAATATTTAATATTTTCATTTTTATGCTCTCATGTCGAAGCAAAGCGCGGCGTTGAATTCAGCCACTCAACAGCCAATGCCTGCCATGCTGGAAGTGCGGCGGAGTGTCTCGACACTAGATTCTGTTTGCTTACCCTGCTACGTGTGGGATACAGCCTGTAACAGAAAAAAAACACATTGTCACACATAGGCTACAATTTATGTATAGGATTCTATAGTTTTGTAATAATCCTACTACTTTAAATTGATGAAGCCGTGTATTATAGCTTGTTTTACATAATTTTAATTTATCAGATTTTGTTAGACCAAATATGATCTGGTCTTTATTTATCCTGTTATCTCCCTATGAGGGGCGGTAAATGGAGAGAATAGAGGTAAATTGACACCGAATTTACAGATTTTTAATGGGTACACTGGGTTTTTTTCTCTGCTCTTCCTATTATAACAATTCTATAAAACAAAAAAACATCTTACATGTGCAATAAAATATTTTTTGATAAAATTTTTTTACACTAATTGACGTCGAACTTTGAATCAATGGAGCAACTTTTAATAAACTCTTAACGCTAACAATCGATGTTCTGAATACGTTAGCTTATAAAAGTTTTAGTTAAGGTGAACTTTCTTCCTTATATCTTTGATAAGGAATTATTAAGGAGAAAGAAAGTGTAATAAAAACTATTAAATTATTGAAAAAATTAAAACAATTTAGAATACCTACGCATAATATTTTCTTCAGAATTGCTTGGATAGATTAAAAAATCTACTAATAATACTTTTTAGATGTTCTATAAGTTGAAATATACCTAATTTGTCTAAAACGATTATCTTGATATGTTGCTCTTAGCTTCTGATTTAAAAAAAATCAAGTTTCTGATAAATTTATAAATATTCAGTATATAAAAGACGATTAAAGAAAATGGCTGGCATCGGATGGATATGAAGAACCCAATACCGGGATAGTTGGCGCTTGATACTACGTTTAGCAGTGGACGGCGATAGGCTAAGAAAAAAGTATTTTATATTTTATATTGAACTGACTGAAATTCAGGTTTCAATTTATGGATATTATAGTTAAAATAAATCAATTAATCAGCTTCACGCTGTATCCCGCACACAACAGGGTAGGCAGAGGGAACCTA
>DWAN01005096.1:0-11529 GCA_018230445.1 Heliconius hewitsoni
CCCGCGCCTCCTGGAAACCGACCAGGCGCTCTGACCACTGAGCCATACGTTCAATCGTATCAACACGTCCATGTGCGTATGTTTAAAAAAAAATTGTCATATTTAAATATTTATGTTGTATTTATTATTCAAAGTAATTAAACAAAATGTATAAAAATAAACACTTTAAAATTCGGTTTTACCTTATGTACGACAATTAAAAGTTCTTCCATGGTATCGCATTGGCACACAACCTTTTCAATTTTATATTATGATTTTTTTTATTGTAATATTCATACTAATTAATTTTACTCTAAGAAAATAATATTTTTATAACAATAAAGCACACTTTGATGTTACGAAAGAGATGAGTATCTTTCCTAATTTTGCATGTTTAATTAATTAATTTATACAATATGGACGTTTGTTAGGTTTTCAATTAGAAATATCTCTTTATTTTTGCCTTTATAAATGCCACACTAAGTTTTTTTAAAGTAAAGACTTTTAATAATATGTAATGTAATGATATTAGTTTATAATAATCTATGTAAGTCTGTGGAAGAATTATATAGTAAGGGAATTATGTAGTAAGGTGACATTAGAAGCAGATATTTATTTTTAATGTTACATAGACAACATAAAAACAAAATATTTGAAAGGGCAGGTGCCTGTTACAAACATACATTTTAAGACATTTATTCACCGCACTGACAATTAACATGCAATTCCACAAAAAGTAGGCGGAAAGTGAGTACAGAGTGTCTTAACACAAGGTTCCTACCTACCCCTATAGCCTACCCTATAGAGGTGAAACTAAAAGAAAAATTCTTCCTTATTAGTTTATCCATACAGAAGCCGTGTAGGGTATTCGATTCGTGTTTAGGTATAACTTTGATACTACAGCGTCCACTTCCATCACCATCCATCACCGCACAGCCCAGTTTTGGTATGCAATGACAGCCCACACCCTGTACCTAATTAGAATTGTGTACACACGCTATATAATGTCAAATGCCGTGCAAATGTCAATGATTACTCGCCCACTCTCACACTTCCGCGCTTTTTTCTGTTCTTGTTTTTTTTTTATTATTTTTTATTCTTATTATTTAATTGGCTCCTTATCTCGATAAAGTATATGTCATCGAGATAATTTAGAAACTCGAATGTAAAACTGCAAGTAATGTACGGTATATTTAAATTTGATTTGTTTTTTTTTTTTGAGTAATTATATATGTATGTGTAAATCTAACATTCGTACAAGGACGCAGTAAAGTTAATGGATAAAATAAAGGTTATGTTACGGTAAACTCGCGTTGTTAGAGCAGGAAGTTCCGCGCGGTCGATTTCTCCATCAGCGTCAATAAATAAGCTGGGCTAGGACTAATTCCGCCATATTTACGCGGCGGGTCCCGCAAACAGGCGTGGGCGGCTCGCGACACCGGTAATATTCAAGTAGCCATAGTCCATATCGCCTATTGAACCCTTTTACAGCCTATCGCTATTTTATTGCAGAACGTTGTTAAGTGTTGAAGTGTAAGGCCATCATTTGTGGTTTAAGGGTTGAGCGAAATGGTTGTCTGTTCAAATCTTAGTTGGGGAAATATTTAAAATTGAAATTATATTTGTAATTTATATGTAAATGGTTCAACTGCACAGTTTCAGAGATAATAAAAAAAACTAAGTTTCGAAATACTACTTTCTTCGAGAAACTGTCGTGTTGTGGAACAGAGTCTAATTATAAGTGAGATGAATATGCTCAGCGCAGCGTTGAGTTCCGCGAAATGTTAATACTAAAGAGTGTTTTAACACTAAGCTCCCTCTGAATGTTTCGCGGGAAAAAGCGTGAAGCTGTTGCTTTTCCCTCACTGCTCACACAGCAAAAAGCAAAGTGAAAATAAAAACAAAACACGAAACAGATGATGACATCGCAAATGACATTATCACACTGGCCTTTATCTATTAAGTAATGTATCCACTGTCTAAATTTTTAATTGAAGCGTTTATAGCGGTGACACAGTTTCATCTAAATATCAAATTGATTAATTCAAGTGGTTATTGGACAATTACAAGTGAGATTGGAAACCTGTATTATTATTTTTGTATTTTTAATATTAAATTAAGCTATATAGACGATTTTATGTTAAGTTGTTTAATTGATTGAAATGAGGAAGTAACTGTTGTGATAGTTTTTTTCCGGTGTTAAGTGGTTGATATTAAAATGTTTTAATGGGTTGTTCTGTAGCTATGTAATATATTTTAAGAAGCTTCATTTTACTCACATTTATCTACTTTGTCATCAATTATCAGGAAGTTCGATAAATATATGTAGATCAGGTGATAGTACCAATTGGATCATCAAGCTGAATTGATGATAAAGGCCAAAGGTTAAAAACGAAACCCTGATATCTACCTATTGGTAGAACCATTTCTTAAACAATTTTTTTTTTGTAAATATCTTAGCATTAAAGTATTTAGAAGTAATAAATAGATTGATGAGATGCAAAGAATACAATTCACTAATATTTATTTATAAATTATCTTTGCCTACTCCGCGTGTACATAAAATAATAATCATCATATCATCATCTTAAGCTTCAGCTTCAGGCTGTTTCCCGCACTCAACAGGGTAGGCAGAGGGAACCTAGTGTTAAGACACTCCGTTCTCCACTTTCTGCCGAGTTCTGGAGGCATTGCGTGTTGAGTAGTGGAAGTAAGCGCCGCGCTTTGCCTCGACACCAGAGCGAAGAAATGAAAATATAAAACTTAAAACTTACAATAAATAATAATCGATGACGTACATAAATAATTGTTTACCATTTGTGTGTTTGTGTTGCGTATAAGACGGATCCGGCTGTGCCTAATAGAAATAAGTACTAAATTACAAGAACAATTTACGAGTCGTATCACATCGAGTCAAAGCCCGGCACCGAAGATATTAATCTTCCAGAGAATAAACTCACGTTACAATTTGAAATTCAAAATGTCCACGGAGTTGCGTGCAAATTATGTTTTGTTGTTATTACTGCTTCGATACCCGCGGGACTCTTTCGAAACGCGAACGATGTGAACTTTCTGTGTTGCTACACTTTTTGACGTCGATTGAAGTCTTATTAATTTTATTGATGCTGATTAAATATGGTCTTTGATTTATTTGAAATATGCGTAATATTATATACCTGTATGCTGGAGGAGAGAGAGAGAGAGACAGGAAAGATATGGGGAGACCCGTTTTACTACTGGAAGGTACTTACTTAAAAAGTATAAACCACAAGAGGACATTTATAAAGAGGTTCATGACACAGGACAAAACGAATTATGTTTTTTTAATAATATTTCCAGAGTACATATGTAATATTAATATATAAAATAATATATATGTCATCTAAGTAAATACAATTTTTTAGCACCCCGTTCTCAATCTGTCTTATAACGTAACAGTCAACACTGAAGCAATGTAGGGAATCAACAAGTACCTACACCGAGTTGACATACAGTGGGCGTGAGGACAGGTTGAGTTATAACGGCGTAAAATACACGAATTAGACTCGCTTTAACAGAGAAATTGGTACTAGAAAATAATTTGTGTTAGATAAGTAAATTTATTTACATATATAATTATAACCAATATTTAATATATATAAGTGATAGTGGACAACGCTCTCTAATACTAGTGGTAGAACTAGCATTAAGACTGGAATATTGATAGACGAATGCGTTTTAATTGTAATAAACTGATAACATATAGATATTTCAGTTTTCCTTTCCTGCTGTGACTCAATTCTTATGAATATTTAAATAGTGTGTACAGGGCGTCGTTAGTAAAAATATGAGTGTTAAACCACCGATTGGCAGTAATATATACGCGTGTAAATTTTCCATTGCATTTTAATGTGTTTATATTAAAATATAGTGATATTTAAAATTCAAAGTTAACTAAGTAATAGAATTGACAATATTGTAAATGTGCCATATTACGTTCAGTTCTTCCAAATGGCGCCTATTTACGTTCAGTTGCGTCTTTATAAAAAAGGATTTAATCGAATTGAAATAATTCCATTTACTTATAATTTAAGTAATAAAATAAACAAAAACAAACCATAAAAATGGACAACCATCACGGGACGCGACTACCTAATATGATTGCTCAATCAAAACGCATCTAATGAACATTTGTTAAAACTGCTTTGAAAGCTATAAAATAATAATAATAAATAATTATAGAATTAATGAGCCGGGATCGAGTCGCACTTTACATAATCACGAACACCGCGGGCTCCCGGGCCGGGTCGGGCCGGGCGCTGTAGGCGCGGCATTCAAATTATAATATTTAATATCGTGATAGCCGCGGTCAATTAATGAAAAAATTGTATATGAGACACTATTGTGGTGCAGTGGTGGTTTTTTGAGTGTAGGTTGTAGGTTGATTTTTGAATCGGGTAAATGTTTATATTTATTATGTTTTTTTAAATATTTTTTGGTTTGATTTGACGAAATATTGTGTTGTGTGCGTAACCCGAAGTAAAATAAAAAAGGATGCAGGCACATTTTGATATTATTTATTTTTGTAGAGAATGGAATTACTTTCAATTAAGAGAACTTTTCTGTTTCTGTTCAGGAAAATATGTTGTTTAATGTTAGGAGAAAAGCTGTTACTTTTAATGATACAAAAATAGTTTTATATTTTGCACCACTACTACCAAACGGACTGTTTGTGTTAATATTTCTAGCAACAAAGTTATTGTTAGTACTCACTGATAACAATTTTCATGTTTTAATTGCAATTATTATAGATAATTATAAATTTAAAGTTATCTATTAATAGATGGAATCGATTAGTTCAATCGCATATTGCTTAATTCTTATAGTACTGAGTAGAAAGTCTCGAAATTTTACGTAGATTGAGAATTATAAATATTGCACATAAGTATTTTTTTTAAATTACATTACTTTTCATTTAAATAGTAAAACTAAAACAAATAATTCTGTTAATTGGAGGGCTAGTTAGTTTAAGGCTGCAAATTAAAGTGCATGTGGAACCTGGAAATCTAGTGTTTCACACACCTAGTGGAACCTAGTGGAACACACCGTTCACACATTTACCGCCGAGTTCTGGAGGCATTGCGTGTTGTTTTCTTGAACTCAACTTCGAGTGGAAATCGAACTCACAGCCGCGTTTGCAGCCGCACGCCTGTGCCCCAGCGCGTTGAGACCTCAAAATAGCTAGCTAAAAATAACTACAGTTATAACATCAACAGCACTATAATAGCACAATACAATTTTCAATATATCTTTCACAATACAATTTTCTATTGAGGCCGTCGTGGCGCAATGAGACAACGTCTAACTATAAACGAGACAGTTGTGAATTCGATTCCTACTCGTGAGAATAAATTGTATTTTCATTTTCACGCTCTAGTAAGAAAACAGACGCGGCGTTGAGTTGCGCCACTTAATATTAAATATCTTAGACGTACGCGCTGTACGTATGCAGGATACAGCGTGAAGCTATTTTTATTTTATTTTCTATACAATTATTAAGTTTAATGTTTCCTTATTTGGAGCATATTAAGTGAAAGGAGAGCGATGAGATCGGTTCATTGCTTCTATCACGTTATTTATGTCGTTATTATAAAGATCTGCATCGTTAGCATAATATTCAATGTGAATAGGATTAGACTTATCAAGTCGAATCTTTATAGATCACTTATAAGGCCAGCCCTCCTTCCAGTTTTGAACTGTTCCACTTGGTGACTGAACGATATTGAAATCGTTAGTTTTAATTAGTTCAGTTAACCAATAACATTGTTTCTTTGTGCTCGGAAATTTCTTGTAAAATTTAACGAAGATAAACTAAGTAGCAAAGTTAATTAGTTTTTATGTATGGAATCTATTAATTCTCTAGGATCGAATTGTATTATGTAGTTTCTTGTAAAAGAAAAATATATATAAAATAATAATATTTTCTAAAATGCTTTTTAAAATAATAAACTACTCATAAAATAAATATTTCATAACCTACGTAAGTGTTATATGTAAAAGACAAACGGAATGCGACACCTCACACGAGTAATCGACAACAATGGTCTGTAGGCGAACTGGGCGATGTTCGATACCTACACAATTTCGATGGTTATGTCATTTGGAAGCTAGATGCTATCTCTGTTATATATTCATATTCATTCAGCTTCACGCTGTATCCCGCATGGAGTAGGGTAAGCAGGGAAAGCCTAGTGTTAAGACACTCCGATTCCCACTTTTTGCCGAAATTTGAAGGCATTGCGCGTTGAGTAAAAATGCATCGCCACGCCTTTGCCTCGACACCAGAGCGAAGAAATTAAAATATTAAATATTTTATTTCCTTCAGTTGGGATCAAACCCACAACCTGTAGCGTGTTACACGTTCAGATACACTTGTGCGCTTGAGCCCTTGTGCCACTAGTGGCCTCTCTGTTATAATATATAAAGATATCGTAGTTTTTTGAAACACGTTTTTGGTCTCTCCTGATAAAGTGGAAGTTATGTTAGCAGGTTTACAATATAAGCCGACGATATATTATACTTATACTCATACATAATAATATATTTGGCTTCTATAAAATACAGATTAATATAAATCAATTAAATCAATGATACTAGTTGATAGAAGATTTACATCATTATTATTGTATTTTCGTATCGTTATTATTGTATTTTATTTTGTTACTCCCACCAATGCCATAGCCAAAACAACATTATATACCAAACTCAAAAAAAAACGAATTCGCGTGTTTGTTTGCAATATACAAAACATCGAACTCGACTCAATAACGCAACACTGATCCATAGTTGGGTCGTGCACCGTAAATTATTACTTTAAATTTCTAATTGGACCGATCCTATCTGTTCTCGTAGTTTCGTAACCGTCAAAATGTCGTCCAGAAATAAAAATGTCACCGCCACTGACATTTCGATTTTAATCCGACGAGCGGGAAAGTGATCGGACTTATTTGATACCTCTTATTGTAGTTCGCCGGCACACGTGTTTCGAGCTAACTAGATAATGTAGACGTCGATATAGAGAAGTAAACATGTCTATCTGATGATGGTTGTGGGTCCAAATGTCAATTTTACAGTTTTATTGTTGAGCGCGAAGTTTGTGGGTTCGATCTTCGATCGAGACAATAAATTATTTGCAATTTCTCTTATTAGTAAAAAGACCAAATGTGGAGTTCATGATCGGGCGAAAAGCCCTACTCTGCTGCTAAGCGAAAAAAAGCTGTGAACGTGCTAATGTTTTACGTTTGTTAGTCTGTCTGTGAATTGTTGATAATATAGACTTTTATCATTCTCTCTTTTTAAAGAGTAATAGATATATTTACAGTAGTTTGATTGCATTATATTAATGAAAGTAGATGTTTTCGATACACATATTTCTGTTGAAACACTTTAAGCTTCCCTGTAATGGTAACCTTCGCCAGTAAAAGGTATGACCTTTTGATGATTTATTATTTTTTATTGATTAAATTATGATGTATAAAAAGATTTACAAGATAAAATAAATCGATACTGCTACTTTTTATGTCTTCCAGCTTACATTAAAAAATATATATTTTCGTTTAGTGGTTTTAACTGTATCATTCAATCTTTTATTTTAGTTGAAAGAAATTAAACTTAGATAAAAGAAGACGACGAGTAATTATAATAATAAATTATTAAATTTATAATAAATATGCCAGTTTATAGTTATAAATGTATATCCTCAACAGTGTCCCCACTTTGAGCAAAATTAATCGATTTCACCAGCACAATCGAGAACTCGCCAGCGAAGTTCAGTACATCCATAAACATGTGTACCGCACTAGAGGCCGCACTAGATAGCGATCGCGGACGTTAATACACAAAGGAGGCACATACCTCGCAATGGACTGTCACTGTGGGACCGGTCGGGCGAATCGGTACCGGAATAAATTACCAGCATCACTTCGCTTCGATCGCGATATCGACAGCTCATGCATCATAGTATCGGTGTCGCTCCATCATCGATGGGAACGTTCCAGTGACCTTTGGTGGTCATGTGGGTGTGCTTGACCCTGGTCTTCTGTTTGCTAAACGTTTCGTATTTGTCCCTTGATGGTGACAATTGGATTGCTTAATATACTTGAGTTGGTATCCGTTTTGATAGGTAAGCTGTTTCTGTTCTGAGTTATTTTCTTAGAGATTTCAGCAATTGATGTATTACGTTGCATATAATAATTTTAAATCTTAAATACTTGTTTAAATCAAAATAATATTGCTAATTTCTCAATATAAAGTGTAATTTAAGTAATTTTTAAGATGCAATAACTGCAATTATCCAAATAATGTAACTAATCATTCATCTTTATACATGTATAACAATTTAATCAAAGCCGTCAATTCCTACTCGGGGACAAAGCTCAGATCCTGAGCTTAATCAAGCAAATTATCCCTGTGGGAGTAGCCCACAGGGATATAAATTATTTTCATTTTCTCCCCATAGCATTAAGACTAAATTAAATTAAGACTAAGTTAAATTTTGGAACCCAATATACGTTAAAAATAAAGCTGGAGGCAATTTTTTTTACTACTACTATACTATAATTCTTTAAAATGACGAACAAAATGATAAAAGCGTTAAATGATCTACGCGTTGCGTTGATCTGAAAATACGCCGTACAATTACGTAAACCATTCGAAGCGATCAGCATCGAACTGAACCGAATAAAATACGTCAATCCGACTGATAAGAAAAGTGCTCTATCCAGTTCACTATCTCCAACCTCGCCCGACTGGTCCAAACGAGGGACCAGGGATTAGTGGCGTGGGAAGAATAATGAAGACATTTGCCGTGCGCACGCGCATCTACATGTTATCCTCACCAAAAGAAACTGAATACAATGGATGGATGCACGTAACATATACTACGCTAGCATCGATTTGACAGTAATGGCGTTTTAGAAACATTAAATGTGTTAATACCATGTATATTGATCTAAAATAGAGTATTACTATAATAAAGTATTGTAGATTATGTTGGATCTTGTATTATTTTCTAGCTATTTTTATTGTTTCATCCAATTGGGATACAGGATTTGTTAATAAGGCGCAATGGACTTAAAGTATTTTACCATATATGGTTAAAATAAATGTAATTGATGCCGTTCATCTTTTTACTCAATCTCTATAAATCGGATGCTATGAAACTACTTACGAAATCAAATCTCTAGATAACGATGTAGTTAATAAAGATATTGTCTACTTAATAATGAATACGTGTAATATTTCTTATCTTCATTATATAAATTACAACATTATATTTGTAGAATAGAACATAATGCAATCATCGAGACCGTACACTAAAATATAAACAATCTAGCCTCCAGACATCTCGAGATAAGCCCAATATTTATCCAACGAGCGATGTCATGGACCATTGTTATATCACAGATGCGTGTATCATAGTGTGTTTGCTTTGTCACATTTGGCGGTGTTTTGGCATGTGGCGGCAATTATGTCAATACGCGTCGTCAGTGCCAAACATACATACATATGCTTGTTTACTTTTGGAATGCTTTCACTTTGAGGTATGAGTGGATTAAGATAATATTATTTATAATGAGGCAAGTCGTGGCACAGGTATATATGAACGTGACTGGTTGTGAGTTCGATCCAGAACTCGAAGAAATTAAATATATGTTTAAATTTATATTTTCATTTCTTTGCTGTTGTCGGGGCAACGCGCGGCTTTGAGTTTTGCCACTCGACTCGCAATGCCTCCAGATTTTGGCGGAAAGTGGGGAACGATGTCTTAATACTAGGTTCCCTCTGCCTACTCTCCTGTGTTCAGGATACTTGGATGCAGCGTAAAGCTGATTTATTTTTATTTATTTTTTATTATTAATATATTATTTTACCCTATTATTTTACATCTTCATAGTGTATCCTGCATATAGCAGGGTAGCCAAAGGTAACCTAGTGTTATGACACTGTTTTACCTAATTTCCACTGAATTTTCGAGGCATTTCGTGATAAAAGGCGGATCTCAACCTTTAGACATACTTAAATAATAAATAAAAATAAACAAAAATGTATATAGGAACGGAGTAACAGGACTAATTAACTCTTGCATAACTTTTATAATCAACAAAAATAAGTTATAATACTTCCTCAATATATTATATGTTTATGTCAAATAATCATGAATTGTACTTAAGAATGTTGTTTGTACGGAGTATATATATATGTACATAGATTAATTTTTATGATAATTTTATATTGATTTAATTTATTTTAAATGTAAATGCATAATGATAAAATCTTATTTAATAAATAAATCGGAACATAGTTTTATTTAGTGCATTGAATTATTTCAGACACTAAATCTCTAAATGAGAATTTTTACTTCAAACACTTCAACAACATCAAAAACGGCTCAACCGTATACAAATCTAAATCCATACATTGTAGCTGTTGATACTAAGTCATTACTACAAGTATATATCACAAAGCAATTGAATACACGTGTTCAATAAGAATAGGTAATGCATTAAATGAAGGATTTTGCGCTGTTATCGTAATGTCGATAATATTTTAAGACCATATAAGCATGATTGTATTTAGTGTAGTGGTTAGATAAAGCTATCGTGGCGCAGCGGCATATGACTGTGAATTTGAGGGTTGTGGGTTTGATTTCGCACTCGCAAGAATGAATTGTGCACTGTTAAGTTCCGCCACTCTATGCGCATTATCTCGAATATTGGGCGGAAACAGGTGAACTGGGTTCCCTCTGTCTACCCTGCTACAATGCAAACGGTTATATATATAGTATGTATGAGTTAAGCTGAATACTTCTGAAAGGGAAGAATGTCGAGTGTCCACGCGTCGAGTGTGAACCTATTATATATAATTTATATAATATTTTATATACAAATATAAATTAAAATATTAAAAAAAAAATTAACATAGTTATTCAACGTTATTAAGTTTTTATTAGTAGTACCTATAGCGATAAATAATTTTAAGCCTAAACTAAAAAAATATACTTAAATTGGTACCCGATACGCTTCATAGTTTGATCCTTGACTTATATATCAATTAGAGTATCATTACATAAGTTCCAATAGCCGTATATTACGTTCGCAATATATTAATATTCAAAACGTAATGGCGTCCAAGATAAGCTAAAAACTGGTTCACCTTTGAGCCGAAGTTCGTTGCGTTATTTCCTACGAATTTAATGCTAATTTGCGTGAGTAATTGATGCTAATATATATAACAAACAATGTTTGTAGTGTAATATTTATTGTGTTATAGAGATTTTGACATACGTCTGTGTGTTGTGTTGAAAATGTCAGGATTAATATAGACTTTATTTTATTTTCAAGTCACTCCTCTTCTGACATATACTTTTTTATTTTATTTTTTAATTCTAAAGGAAAATAATTCTTTTTCTTTCTTTCTTTTCTTTCTGAGTGTGTGAGTATAGAATTGACTGATATTATAAAAAACTCTACTAAAACTACAGTACGTCAAAATGAAGTTCTAGGTTACCTA
>DWAN01005097.1:0-11529 GCA_018230445.1 Heliconius hewitsoni
ATTCATTCATCTTTTCTTCCATCCCTCCTCTTACATTCCACGTAGCTATTTGTAGTTCCGTCCTCCACCTCCCGCCGTTCCGGACATGGCGTGTTGGTGTGTCTATATCTATATTTATACATGTAAATAAAATTAAAAAGTCTGTCTTTGATATCAACATAACTGAGATTTTCCAAGTACATATAGTTATTTACACGATACCAAAACACAATACAATTATCATCAAAACCTATGGGGTATTTCCCAATCACAACCCTGAACTTGGTAGAGAACCCTCGGTGGGCGAGTCCGACTCGTGCTTGGCCGTTTATTTTCATTATATTTCAAGCGTAGCCGCACGGGGGCTGCTAGTTACCAATAAGTAATCAAATATAAGTATGTTTAGTAAGATGAAATTAAAAAAAATGTATTCTTTTTAATCGAAACGCTACATTTACATGTAGCGATTGATACACATTGATATTATTATATGGTTATCGAAGTTTGTGTCGATGGTGCTGTCGATGGTGGTGCTACAGTGCGATTCCGGAATTGGTTGTTTACTCTATACGCCTATAAAGTATAAACACCAACGCTAGTTTATGAATCTTATTAAATTCTCTTCACTGATGTTGTTAGGTTAGTAAAATGTAAGGGTAATAAAACTATTTAAATCAGTATAAAAACTTATATTCAGTTCCAATTTTTATTTAACTAAAAGGTTAAATACTAAAAGAAACAATTTATATAGTGTTCATCTTTTTATATTGGCAGAGGGAGACTAGTGTTAAAAAACTCCGCTCTCCACTTCCCGCCATATTCTTGAGGCGTTGTGTGTTGCGTGGCGGAATCAATTATTACGTATATTTATTTTGTAAAATAACATTTATTAAATAATAAACATATATATCAAACTAAACATAACGAATCAATAAAAATATTCAAGTAATACTGCAATATAACAACGTACACGCCGTGCTAGGTATTAAGTAATTGAAGTATCGGAAGCGATAAGGAATAATTGATGGCTGTTATCGATCCGTGCAGAATATTCTACACTTTATTTAAATCTTGTCGTTTACTAGAATGATTATATGACCTTTGGTATATAAACGAATAAAAACATATATAAGTAATTAAGACAATTTAATATGATGTTAGCGAAATTTTCAAGTTGAGGTTGTGGGTTCGATTCCCATTAGAGAAAATAAAATAATATCTAGATTTCTTCGCCCTGGTGTCGAGACAAAGCCTGGCAGTGAGAGACAAAGCGTGGCAGTGAGTTCCACCACTCATCACGCAATTCGACGGAAAGAGGGGAGCGGAATGTTTTAACACTGGGTTACTTCTACCTACCTTGCTACAAACGGAATACACCACGAAGCTGAAAAAAAAACTTATTTGAATTAATTTAAAAATTTAAACGTAACGTATTCATATTTTTTTTGTAGTAGAATTATATTATAGACATTGTACCCAGAGGTGCATATATCCAGCGCCATGGATTGTGGGAACCCTCGGCTGAGTTTTATGTGGTCTGCTATATAATTATATAATTGCTATCAAATAAAAATTGCTTTCAATAGCTATGTTGTACAGGAATAAAAAGTGCTTATTATATAGTAGTTCCTTCCAATTCCGTTGCCAAAACCAGAACATATTTATATAAGGAAATAATACATTATTTAGCTAGTAATTAGTCAGAGTTGTGTTATAAATATGGGGTTTATATCTTACAGCAAGTAATTTGAAAGGTTAAAATCCCTTATTTCTGGTGCGCGTGCCGCTTATGATCACACGCGTGGATGTGATATCACATGTGTGGATGTGAGGCCATTCGTGTAGATTTCTGTGTGATCTTTGTGTGATCACACAGAAACCTAAAAGGGGCAAGGGTCCTATAAAAAAAAGACCCTTTGTCGTGATATGCGTTAAGATCATGCATCAGATCTTGCCCGCCAGTCAAGGCTAACTTAGTAGCTTATTTTTATGGGGGGAAATCCTCATGGACTACCTCCGTCTAGGGAAAGACGGAGGGGCGTGTCGGACCGGCTAAAACCACCCCAATGTCTCCTCGCACGTGAGCGCGGGGCCGCGGGAGTCCAAATTCATCCGCAGCCCCTCACTAGTGCTGGCCGGGTCTATCCGCGCCTCGTCTCCTGTGCGGGTTAGTGAGGTGTGTTAACCCGTGCATCGTCCCAGAGCTAACTTAGTAGCTGAGCTAAGCTCAGTGAAGGCATGAATTAAATTTCTAGAAAACAATATTTTGTATATATTATTTTATTTTGTTTAAAGTAAAAAAAAGAAAATAATAAATGATATTTACTATTTCAAATTCATAGTGGTATAATTTAATTCATATGGAGTTGGTTATTCAACTTGGACATATTTTAATATTTTTTTTAGCTTTTGTTTGATGTATTTAGTATAAGTTCATTTAATTTTTTTCTTAGATAGCACTTACTTGTACAAGTGTTTTAATGATAACGAGGTCACGTATACGCAAAGGTAATTTCAATTTAATCGTTTAATTTAACCATATTATAAAAAGAACCTCACCTTGAAAAAAAGATATATAAATATAATATTTATAATCTACTAATAATAAATAATAGCAGATACCGTAAGATACCTACGTAGCCATTAGCGTATTTAGAGATATTTTCTGGAGTGAGCACGACCCTACGGCTTTCCCTCTTTTAGCGTCAACGGTCGTAGCGCAAACGGGCATCGTGGGTATCTGTCGACACATCCCCGAGTAGGAATCGAAACTAGGAGAAATGTTTAAAATTATTGCCGATGCTCCATTTTAAGAAGGATTAACTTTAGTACAAGGCTGATTTTCGAAGGCCGTCATGGCACAAGGGTGCAACTGTAACGGGATTGTTGTGGGTTCGATCTCCAATTTGGAGGAATTAATTATTATATACTAATATTTTAATTTCTTAGCCCTGGCACCAAGGCAAAAGCCAAAAAGTGGGGAACAAAGTATCTTAACACTAGGTTTCCTCTGCCTACGCTACTTTATGTGGGATACAACGTGATAAAAAATTAGTTATTTTTCAATAGTTAACGGTCCCTGGGGATAGGTAAGGTAGGGGATAGGTAAAAACTCGAGTTTAAACACACCGTTCTCATTGAGATACTTCCACTCCTCACTGCCCGCCGAATTCTGGAACTGAAAATATTAAATACTACATTTACCTCGAGTGAGAATCGAACCCACAATCTGTCGCCTTACAGTCGCCCGCTATGACCCCGCGCCACGACAGGCATCAATCTTATTTAGATAGAGGTAAATCGTAATTTAAGCCTTTTGGAAATCTATGTAATTTTTTTCGCAAAAAAAAATCGTATTTAAAAAAGATAAGTTTAGTTATTTCACATCTTTTTAACAGTAACAAACGCAGTATTTCCTGTGCAAATTCCAGCATTTCTGAGATTAACGTGAGCTAACGCACATAAAAACAGTTAGTTGTTTATTATAAGTATAGATATAATTTTAAATAGATGGATAAACATTTTCTTTTCATATCTGACAACGTTCAGTCTCTGAATAACTTATCTTCTGTCCCACTTGTGTTTTATCATCTGGAAAATAGCTTGGAAGTTTAAGTATTTCTTATCGCGAGTCTTCAGGGTTTTTGGTATTATAACAGATAAACAAAAACATACCGGCTGTTGCGTAATTGCTATTAATATAAAAGTAATAAAAATAAATAAATAATATTAGATAGACGCAAAAATGTTTTAAATAAAAAGAAATAAATAAGCTCATTGCCCCGCTGTAACTAATGTTATTTTTTAATTTAATTTAATATAAAGATATTATGAGACTCGTGATGGAACCTTCTGTCGGAAGTTCTGTCTTTTTTCTATCTTCTATCTATAATATCTTTGAATAATTTATGTTATTTTTTTTTCAATTCTGTCATTGTACCGTATAAAGAGTTATTAATTTTAAGCCAATAATAAAACCACAATGTTATCCTCTTTTTGTACTTGTCTCGCACACATATTTTCTTTGGCATCCAAATAAAGCCAAAATTGATCAGGCAAAAGCGCGGCTTGAGTTCCACCACTCAACAAACAATGCACAACACACCTCGAAAAATTGTCGGAATGTGGGCAACGGAGTATTTTAACACTAGGTTCCCTCTGCCTACCTCGCTATATGCGACATACATCGTGTAGCTAAAAGCAAAAGTTTTCCAGACCCTGGTCTAACAAAAGATAGAAGGGAAGAAAAATAACTTAAAATACATTACTTATTGACAAGAGAAAGAAAAAAAGTATTACAACAATAAAATACAACGTCATCAAAAAAACATTAAATATATTTGTTAAAATATTACAGATTCCATAAAAATGCTTCTAACGATACAAACGACCCATCAGTTAAACTCAATTAACCACTAATTTAACCCACTGACGAGTAGCATAAAGGATAATCATTTAACAAGGGCCATTTTTATGAGAAAAGAGAAAATTATAATTTTCCTAAATACTGTTTATATATTATTGAGACAAAAGTAAATTATATATTTTGAATTGAGTGAG
The DNA here is from genome assembly GCA_018230445.1 of Heliconius hewitsoni. NCBI lineage: Eukaryota > Metazoa > Arthropoda > Insecta > Lepidoptera > Nymphalidae > Heliconius > Heliconius hewitsoni. The sequence continues at coordinate 4,540 of DWAN01005097.1, forward strand.
CGGTGTATTAAATAAAATCGTATTATGTTATATTTTTGTATGTATAGGAATAGATCTATCAATTTGGACGTCTTAGTCTAGCTTTTTTTTAAAATTTTGTTTCAGATATTCGGATAGTGTTTTTATATATAATTTTTAATGATTTGCTTTGTTAATATATTTAATAATATAAACATTACAAGCGTGCTTGAATAAAATAGGAAAAATATATTTATTTTAGCATTAGTACCAAAACGAAAAGCATAACAAGGATATTCCTATTTTATAAATATGTATGTGACTATCAAATTAGGAATACACATTGACATTAAATAAAGTGTGCAAATGTATACATACATATATATTTCTGACATTTTATTTCAAGCATTTACCATGCTTATATCAAAGAATGGTATTTGTTATATTAAAATTAAACATGTTATATTAAAATTAAACATTATTTTAATTTTAATTTCTTAAATTCATCGCGAGAACCTGTTTGGCACCCATTAATTACAACATATTATACATAAGAGAAATGTAATACAACTGTACAGTATGCTAATGGAAGATATAACTTAAAACATATATGTATTGAGTCAGCTGTTAGAAAATAATACATTGTAGTGTTCGATTAGAAATAAATGATGTTGGTTGAATTTAACGTAATATATTCTTTTTCTGCAGCTTTACAAATCTACTTGGGCAAATTTTTTTGTCAAAAAATCCATTACAATGACTAAATGATGAATGAATGATGACTACACAAATTTATCAACCAGTACACATAATTAAGAAATTTAAATTCTTATTTCAATCGTAATGAGTTACTGCATAATTTTTATATACAAGAAAAGTTCATGATATTTTCTATATTTTTTATAATTCCGAATTCCTCTTCAAACATACGTCTATGACATTTTTGACGAAATCACAATTTTATCCATAATTTCCTTAATTATTTTTTATTTATTAGATTATAATAACTATAAAGTATGTAGTACCATCACTCACGAACACCTTTAATTTCATCACATGTTAATAACTAGTCTAACGAAGATAAACTTACATACTATTTGAGACCTTATAAATAATTGTAATGATCTCATATTTCGTTACTATATTTTTCGATTTTTCTTATAGACATATATTTTTACAACGCCTAATGTATAAAACATAATATATTAATTGTACAGCGTGAGCATCATTTAGACCGGTTGTACCTATATAAGTTTCAAATTGTGGCAGTAGATTTTTTAATATAATTTTAGAATATCTTTTTTATTATGATTAAGAATTTTTATTTAATAATAGTTATATAATCTTCGATTTCTGAATAGTATAAAAAAGTAATTTATGAAAAGTTATTGCATCCATATTTAACATATATAAAACATTATAAATAAATAAGAATCATTTGATAAATGACTATATTTGCATCTTAATGCTTGAGTTTATAAATCATTTATCATCTACGGATAAATAATAAAAACCCAAAATCGACACATAATACCCACAATAGAGCGCTATGTTGTAAAAAAAACCAAATAAAAAAAAAAATATAAAAAAACTATTTTTTCCTAACATACAATAAAATAATATATTCATTATAGATATTAAAGCAAGAGTTTACAGATAATAAATAAAAAAATAACGGTAATTTCGCGCTAACGAAAATGTCACTTGTGAGATAACATAATTTTAAAAGCGCGCCATCTGTTATTTCCGGTAATTTTGCGTCAACTGTTACTTGTGACAGATAAAAATTAAAAAGTGTTTTAAATCTGCACCATCTTCAAAATTTATCCGAAGAGCTTGTCAAAGCACGCGTGACAGTAGGGCTTGTCGTTTTGTTCTTTAAACGTTCCTTTGTTAAGTTGTCGCAGGCAAAAAGCGCATACAAAATGCTCAGGGTGGAATTTTCTAAACATGGCGGTGATGCACCTTCCTGCTATGGGTTTATGGCAACCGGCGCAAAGCGAACCGCGTTTTCCATGGTAGTGGGTCTCACAGTATGGCTGGCCTTCGTGCTCGAAGAATGATCCACCATGGAATGGTTCTCGACATTCCTGTAATATAAATTGTTTATGTATGAGAATAACAGTTTAGAATAATTTAGTTTTTATATTTGCAATAGTTGATTTTATGAAAGAGTTTCCTTAAATATGTAGTATATTCAGGGCTCAAAAATTAGTCAATACTGGGGTTAGGTCCTTCAACTTTTGCTATGATAAAATCAGAAATAACAATAATTTTCATCATTAAAAATTTTATTAAGCCAAAATAATTATAAGAGGCAAGATTATTTAAAGCTATTTTTTCGTTTTAGAGTTATTATTTTTAATTGTTATTTGTCGAAATATCAAAGTCATAAAAACATACAAAGCTTATTTATTTTTCGCTTATGGTATACCTTGTTATTACAAGCTATGAAAATAAGCCTAAATTGATTTGATGATTTTTTTTTATTTTTTATTAACATATACATAGAATCTATTAAATGTGTTTGCTTGTGTTTATGTAAAAAACACGACATTGTCTAATGGCTCCATTTGATTTACTTTCTTAACACGCCATTGGCACAGATCCACTAGACATGTTTAGATAACAACTGTTTTAATAACCATTTATTTTTGTGTTTTTTCGGATAGTTTTAGAACCTGTTGAAATATTTATTAATTTTATTCGTATTATTTAGGTACCTAAAAGTGATTTTTATGTTTCCGTACCTGAAAACATATAACGGAACCCTTATAGGAATCACATTGTTGTTCGTCTGTCTATCTGTCAAGAATATTTATTTCGAGATTGCGTGGAGTTATTAAGTTGAAATTAATATCAAAAATCTACAGTCCCTTGGAGTACAAAAAAAAAATTCTAAGTGAACGCGATCAAAAGTTATGAGCATTTATGTATTGGCAGCGTAATCAAAATCTACAGGGTACTTTCCGTGAACCTACAATTATGAAATTTAAACTTATTATACGTGTAAAAGAAATAGGTATTTCGTAGACAAAAATATTTCAAATTTACAGTTGTAGTTATTTTTATAGAAAAGACGTGCATACGGCCCGCAAAGTTATTTTTGTCCATTTCATTCGCTGCGTAATCAAACCCTTTACCTTTTACCCGGTATTACCCGAAGACCCTAAAATTATGAAATTTAGCAAAAAATGAGAATTTGAGATATTTTAATACAAAATAAGTGCATACGCAACTTAAGTTTGTCAATTTTTATAAATTGTACACCCCGTTGAAATACAATCCTGCAAATTGGTACGGAACCCTCGATGGGTGGTTATTAAATAGTACTTAATTATTTAATTGCTCCGCCATCTTATCGCCAATTTTCAGTTTCCAATATACAACAAAATGTAAATCAATGTTTAAAAATCGATTTTTATTCGACATGCCTATCGTTTGCATGACAACAGTGCAATCGATTGCACTGTATTATAAATAGACGGGTGTCCCATAAACAAACCGCCTGTTCCACATTAGCCGGAGTGGCGCGTGACGTCACATCACATCAGTAGCTTATTTTTAAAACACTGGGAAACCCTACACTAGCACTTGACCCCGATATCGATTTTTTGGCAATTTTTGATAACGGCCTTCACACACCTTGCCTTGTGTTGATAAAAGGTCATTGCCGCGAGTACGCATGCGACCTTGAGGGCCGGGGCAGAAGCGGTGTCATTCATATTTATATTATTATTATTGTTTGTTTTTTTATTTTGTTTTTTTTTTTAAATATATTTTTGTTCTCTTTATTATAAAACTTAACATTACAATATTATAAATAAAAAAATATATTACATATTTTTTGATTCCCTATTGATTAAGCTAAGACTAGATAGAGTATTTGTTGAATAGCATCTGTGTTTTGTGTCATGTTTTCATTCGTTTGTACATCATTTCGCTGGCATAGCTGAAAAAGAAATGGGGGAGGGCATCCGTTTTTGGGGGGCAATTAGGCATTTCATATTTACTCCTCCTCATCAACGCCGACGCATTTGGGGCATACAGGTTTTCCTTCCATGGCGTAGAATGTTTTACCTTTTACTGCCATTTGGCAATCCTGTGAGACCAAAATACTGATTTAGTTATTTAAAGTTCATAATTCTTTGTTTTTATTGTTTTTTAGTACCTATACTTAACCTGGCGTAAGGGATTAGTTTGTACGTTGCACTCACCTATTGTTGTGTGTCTCGAGATAGCTAGAGTTAAGTAAAGAGATACTGACCTTACAGACAAAGCAATCTGGATGCCATTGTGTGTTTAGTGCGGAAATATAATTCTCCATGATTGGTTTGTTGCATCCACCGCATTTCGGTGCAAACATGTCGAAGTAGTCAGCGCGGCAGTATGGCTTGCCATCCCTCTCATGGAACCCTTCTTCCCCAAACTGTTGGCCACATTGTGCACAGAAGAAATGCTCTGTGTGCCAAGTCTTCTCGAGAGCAGTTACACATTTCTGTAAAAAGATAATAATTACATATAATGTCATAACATGTATTTTTTTTATCATTCGGTTATATAGATACAACACTAACATCGAGGATTGGTCCATTGCAGTAGGCGCATCTCGGTGAGAATAGGTTGTGGTAGTCCGGTTCACAGTATGGCCTCCCATCGCGCTCGAAGAAGTTTCTAGTTCCAAGTTCTTGGTTGCAATGGGCGCATGTGAAGTGCTCAGGGTGCCACGTGCGGCCCAGAGCTGTGATGACCTGCGGTAAACAATTTGATTTGTACTATATTCTAGGCTTCAAGTCTTTTATTCAGTCTTCGTAGTTATATCCACCTGTCCGACGATGGGTTTTTCACACGCGTTGCAGCATCCCTTCTGGGGTGTTTGTACTCCTTGGCGGCTCATGTCTGCTCGAAGGGATCCGAGCATATGTTCCAGAGAGGCGGATTCGGGTTGCCGCGGGTTACTGCGGTATTGTTCCTGCCAGGCGCGCTTCTCCCTATACACGTGGGTTCCGCTCTCCGGTGAGACCGCTGCTGCTCCGGTTACCTAACCAACAGATGGAAATCGATCAATTTCTTTATCGCTTCAAATGTAAGCGTTAAAGAAATCTATCGAAAAATGAAACTTAGATGAAGTCTAAGTCAATATTTTTCAATTTTGGCAACGTACAGAAAGTAACCGATCGGACGGAGCGGGCTGGAGTGAATGCGGAGTGAAATCTGTGTCTATGTACTCTAATATTATAAGCTCGCGGCCCCACTACGCCTGTGATGTAACACCGGGACTATCTTTAGCCGCGAGCTTTGCGGCGGGTGTGAGGGAGACGGACGCGCGCTGGAGCTACCGACACTCGCGGCTGGAAATAGCCGTGGACCAAGAAAGGCGACTAGTAAATATTATAATAATCGGAAAAGTGTAGTGCAGTGTGCCGAGGTGGCCGTGACAGCTGCCGCCCTATATTGGACCTTCCTCGGATGACTCACGTTTTATTGTATACGAAAAGTACCACCGCCACAAATTGAATTTGTATAATTTCTTAGCAGTTAATGAATGATATCTAGGTTAAGGTATAGAGCACAGTTTACAATATTTAGAATTATTTAGAATACGCTCTTGATATCAGGTCAAGTGTCGTTCTGGCAGCTGACACTGTCCTCAAAACTCAAGATTTTCTAATAATTGCACGCAACGTTTAATAAGTTTGGCGTACGTATTTTTGCTAGCCAACATATGTATTTACAGCAAATTATAAAAAAATAAATTTGTATTGACAAAAAAATTAATAATTAAAAATTTAGGTATGTTTTAAAAAGGTTGTATAAATAAGTTTATTTGTTCTAAACTAAACGAGCCGGGTATTAAAGATATAAGAAATATTAAAGAATAATTGATTTAAATTGTATTACAAGAACTCCACTACTCTATAATATGTATGAATGAAATATGTCAAACAAAGAAGCAGAAAAAGTATGTTATAGATATCTATGTACTAATTTGTAAATACCAAACGCATGTTTTAAAATAGACATTAATGTATGCACTAATTAGTTTAAGTATTTAAATGTATTAATTAATTTATTAAGAATAATATAATACATAAACGAAGTTAACAATTAATTTTTTCAACTTCTCATTTTGTTGAATAGTCATAGAGATCTATCACGAAATCTTTTTAGTATTTTCGAGTTATTTCCCGTATGGCAGAGTAGAAAAATCAAACTTTGCGTTAACACGGGGTGTGTTCCACACATTCCGCCGAATTTTCGAAATATTGCAAGTTCTGTGACAAATCTTAACTCCGCGCTTTGTCTTGTTAAGAGCGTGGAAAATATTTGTTCCTTGAGTGGGTTCCTCGAACCCAGAACCGTTGTGGTTTGGTGTTTAGGAATAGTGTATTATTTTTTTTAGCTCTACGTTGTATCCCGCATGTAGCAGGGTAAGTAGAGCGAGTCTAGTGTTAAAAAAAATCATTCCCCTCTTTCCGCTGACTTCTGGAGGCATTGAATCTTGAGTGACGGAATTCAAAGCCGTGTTTTGTCTCGACAACACAATAAAGAAAATGAAAATATTAAATATTTCAAATCTTTGAGTGGGAATCGAACCCACAACCCGTCGCGTTTACAGATGCGCTTGTGCCCCTGCACCATGACTGGCTTTTTACAATTATTCTCTTGAAAACAGACAAGTGCTAACAATACTCTCCATCATATAACTTACCTTAAAATCTGACAAAGACGCCATAAGCTCATCCAATTCCTTCGTGGCACTAGATGCATGATGTTTCACGGTGGTCACCGTCTGCACTGGCGGTGGTGGTGGTGGGGGCTGGGCCGGTTCCACCACGGTCTCTTGTACTGTGACCGTCACTTGTTTAGTGCCGGGGCGCGGTAAGGTGCCTGATGAGGGCGGTGGTACTGGCGATACGGATGCTCGACTGGTGAATTTAATGTTAACATTAGATATATGTATGTAATTTAAACATTAAATTAAATCAGCTTCACGCTGTATCCCGCACACAGCAGAGTAGGCAGAGGGAA
>DWAN01005098.1:0-11528 GCA_018230445.1 Heliconius hewitsoni
ATATATATATATATATATATATATATATATATATATATATATATATATGTTTATTGGATATAAACCAGTAAAATTTAAAGAGAAAAGTGCCTACTGATTCAGGTCATCGAGTAAGTACTTAATGAAAATGTACATTACTCTCATACTTATTAGTTTATATCTAAGAATATAATATATTATTTTTTATTCTATACACAAAAATGAATGTATGAAGATGTAGAGTAATAGAGTTTATGCTCTATATTCAGAAACAGTGCGGACGATCGTTAGAAGGTTCACGTTCAAGGCACGATCGGTCCGATCAGAGGCTTCAGCTCACGAGCTGGCGCGTGCGGTGTAAGCGATGGGAGGCGGCGGGCGCTGGGGGGGCGCTGGGGGGGGCGGTGGGCGGCGTCGGGCGTGACGTCAGCCGGGGGGCCACGCGGCCGCGGGATTGGTGGAGCTGCGCGCGCCGCTACCGAATATGGGACCGCGGCTCCATTGATAAAAGTGCGACGCGGGGTCGCGCGGCGCCAGTCCCCTTCGCACCGGCCGCGCGAGAGGCCGTCTTCACGCTGGCGTTGTTCGTGATCCCGTTCGGGCCGTGGGCCGAGGAGCAGGTGGTGCCGGACGGCATGGGCGCCGACGCGGAGCCCCCGATGGGCCCGCACCTGCTGTCGCTGGCGGACGTGGGCGCGCTGGGCTTCGACTGCGCGCTCAAGCCGGCGCCGGCGCCCATGCCGGGCGGCGCGCCGGCGGACCTCAACACGCCCGTCACCACGTCCGACCTGCCCGCTTTCTTCCCGAGCCTGCTCGAGCCCCCGCCGATATCAGGTGCGTGACGCGTCCCTCCACGCACCCGCGAGACCGATAACGTTGTAAATAAACAATGCACAATCATTTACTCCTCGGCCAATTATATTTTGTTTACACTTTTCAGCTTTAACGTTTCGACATTGATCTAACGATATTGAAATGTTTATTACAAAGTGAATTTTATTATTTCCATAATGCGGTGGTTTGGTTGTTCGTTAAAGGAAGAATTACGTACCTCAATATAGTAATATATTTTCTATAACTCGCATCATAACGTTTATAAAAATAGAGAGAACCCAGTGTCCCATCGTGCTTGTGAAAATGAAAGTTCGCTCATCCATTTGACATGAATGGATCGATACCAAACTCTTGAATGAAAAGGCTTCACTGTGAATGTCCGTCGGCTCACGTTCTATAATTTTGTGTTTTGTGATTAGTGGTTTTTGAATTATTATTATAGTGGTACAATTAACATTTTGGTAACTATTAATATTTATATAATTACAACAAAATTTTGATACATAATTTTCTTTTTGGTAACTTACTATTTACTTCATTTAGTAAATAAAGAGAAAATAGATTATTAATTTATATTACTTTAGAAATATTAATCTATTGACTTTTAACTTTTTTAACAGTTCACATATTGCTTCTGTTATTTAATGTTTTCCTTTTTTAAAAAAAACATATTAACTCTACATATTTAAAAAAATATATTAGTAAAAAATAAATTGAATGTGAGCATGTATGTATATGTACCATATATTTATATGAAGTTATTTTCAACATCTTATGAGCCAATGACAGAAAATTAGCAATCATAAAGGGATAACACTAAAATCGCGTTAGACCGTAGACGGCGACCAACTGTAGAGCATGCCAGATACGTGCGATAGAACTATCGACATCCGCCGTTATCACCACATCCTGCTCATTACAAAATATGCAAAATAAATGTTGTATTAGTACTCACTAAAATTATAATTTTATCCATTAGTGCACTCTACATATAAGATTTTTAAATAGACGATATAAATATTAAAACTATTAAACAAACTTACAACTCTAAAAAATTAAGTATATAATTAAATATTAAAATGAATATGCAAATAAATTTTCAATATCAAATAATTAAGTCTAAAATTTACAAAAAAAATTAATATTTTAAGATGTAACTTTCAAGTTACATCAGGAAAAAAACGAAATATAATAAGTTCTTTGATTTTCACGATTATTACACATATTAAATGAAACTAATTTAACCGTGACCACGGACTACTGCAAAGTGTTCGAAACGTCGGGTTTCCAAAATGTAAAAATCTTAAATATACGCGATTAATCCGGTTAAATTAGTTTCATTTAAAACTAAATGTAAGTTAAAATTATGCGTCTACCAAAATCACATTATTTTTAACCAACTTCTATGATTATTATAATGTATGTCGAATACAAACGTAATATTAATTGTTTGTATCTTTTGCTCCAGGTACTTTACCAGGCGATGAGTTGCCGCTGGCTTGCTCCCCGCGACGTCATAAGCATGAAGCTTCACTGTCTCCTGGCGCTCGTGCAGAGGATGCGAGCAATGCTTCTAGTGCAAGCGCTTCTCTATATGGACCTGCAATGGGTGGAAAACGTGCGCCGTCGCCAGCACTACAGTGGCTCCTACCATCAGGCCCCGGACCCGGTAGTGTTGACAAATATTTTCAACAAGAATATGAGGAACGCATTGAATTACTTCCTCCAGAGTGCCAACCTTCTTATTGCCCGCAACCTCAAGCCTGCTCTCAGCCACATTGCGAGTATCGCCCCCAACCCCAACCCCAGCCTCAACCTCAGCATACGTGGGAAACGCAGGAGTACGCAAGTACACCACAACCGGCTCCTGGCCCCTCTGGAGTGCCCAAACGTGAGCCATACCCTAGTCCCGCCGGAGACAGACCTATTCAATTAGCTGAATATAACCCGTCCACGAGCAAAGGTCACGAGATATTGTCCCAAGTGTACCAGCAGAGTGCTCAACCTCTTCGACTAGTTGCAGTCAAACCTCGGAAGTATCCTAATCGTCCCAGCAAAACACCTGTGCACGAACGGCCTTACGCCTGTCCGGTTGAGGGATGTGATCGTAGATTTTCAAGATCAGATGAACTCACGAGGCATATCAGGATCCATACGGGACAAAAACCGTTCCAGTGCCGCATCTGCATGCGCTCGTTTAGTCGATCGGATCACTTGACTACGCATGTAAGGACACACACGGGTGAGAAACCTTTCGCTTGCGATATATGTGGACGCAAATTCGCAAGATCAGATGAGAAGAAACGACACGCAAAAGTGCATTTGAAACAACGTTTGAAGAGGGAGCGAGGTGGCGGTGGGCCGGCGCACCACCACGAGCCACACTCGCACGCGCAGCTCTAGCCCGCGGCCCCCGGCGCTCCGGCCTCCACCCCGGAGGCCGCGCCTCCGCCCTCGCCCGTGCCCTCACCCGCACATTCCAGTGGCGAAGCGCCCGCGGACAACTGAACTGTTAATTACTTTCACGCTGAAGTTATTAAATAATTTCATCGCCTAGATGTAAGAGATTGTCTTTAACGAAGCTTTATTAACTCTACATTTGTAAATTCACTGAAATTTATATATCTTTTTATACATATTTGTAATTATTACTAAAGTGACGATCAACTTGATGTATTTATTTTTATTAGATAGGATAATCGAATGAACTAGACTGGGATCAAATATAGAAGAAGCGAATGGATTAAGCCACCATCGCTAAGAAAATTACCGTGCCTACGTATCCGACGACGTCGACGTAGGACGTACACATATCGATGATGAGTCAATCCTCTTGGTTGTCTTCTAGTGCATACATGGGTACTACATCCATGAGTGAACATCATATAGTGATCGTTGGAAGGTGATACGTAATAGGCCTATTAGCAGAGAGTGGGAACTCAGGGAACCTTTGCCACTTATTCTTGTAAGTATAAAAACTAACGAATGTAGATAGGTATTGTTTACTATTAAAATATTTACCTTCTATTGATGTTAAATTAAATTGTGGCAAACGTTTTCTGCTTTAGGTATCTTCTTATATATTAAGTAAAAGTGTATATTTATTGTTCTTATACTTGACAACTAACGTGAAACTGTGCCATTCGTTTAACTTTATCACGCCACGTGCCACGGCAATTTTTTATTACTAAGTGTAACATGACTGCTGATTAAGTGATAATTATTGTTATGAATATTTTATTTTTTATATTTCTAGTCGAAAATATGGATGTGAAGATATCGACTAAAGTCTCCTCCATCTTAAGAACCCATTCCTCTTCATTTCGACAGCTACTGTCATGATCTTCTCTTGCTCAAAGTTTGTTTAACAAAATTTGCTCAATCCTGTTCTCTACGACTTACATCTACTAGCCGCTCCACGCTTGCACTAACGCTCTTTCTCACCTTTCTTCCTTTTTAGCCATACTTGTTATTTTTGTAGTTTAAAATTTTGTTCGCCCAGTGGTATATATATATTTATATTTTTAGTTTTCATAATTATTAGACTAATTTAGTAAAGTTATAGTTATTAGGATTTAAATTATGATCTCTTTAATCAATATTAATTATTTGCAAATAGAGCGAGGGCCCCTATTTATAATACTCATAAGTTTCTAAATAAATACATATATTGTATGCCATCATTTAGATAAGACTAGCAATACCTATAGGTTCCGATATAATTTGAAATAGGAAATAATCTTGAAACATAATACATATTTATCATAAATATATTGTATTTAATTTCTCGGTAAACTATGTAGAACCTACAGCAGTAACATTTATTGTAATAATATGTATTCGTGTATGGAACTTTTGTGAAGCACAAATAGTCGTTATATTTACTGTCTATATAAAAATCTACTTATAATGAAATATGACTCTAACTTAAAAAATGGTTGTTTACTGGTTATTAGAACTCTATTTATTTAATGAATTTGTTAACATTGTTAGCTTAACAGACGTAGTGCAATTTTAATATAACATATAAATATATATTTAGCAAGCGATGCCACGAAAGTATAGTCACCGACAAAAGTGATAATCGTACAACAGGGTGGGCCTTTCGAGTATGTTCGATTGTTATGAATTTAGGATAACCGACAATAATACGACTAACTCTTATATTTCTAATTGTGTATTCGAAGAACGGCGGTCATTTTGTATTTTACGAAAGTCACCATTTTCACATCAAACGCCAAAATTTTTAAAAGCTAAAAAAAATATCTTCCGCGTTCGAAAAACCAACGCGCGCGAATGCACTCTCTTTATCATTATAAATGTATACTTGTCGTGAACGACTTTACGATATTTTTACTATTGTAACAGGGACGTGGTCTCTATTAGGCATGGCTAGCGTAGATAGATTTTAATAAAGTGTATTCATGTTAGTCGAACTAGTGACAATTGAAACGAAGAAGACTAAATTAATTCATTTTTGCAATGTTGTATCGCGTTGATGTTATTGATATACGACTTGTATTAAGATACCGCAAGAGGCTCCCGCGTCGCGGCACGTGTCGTTGGTTGTTGACGCTGTATTGGTGGTGCTGACGCGCCGCGGCCGGGCCCCGGTACATTGTTGAAACTCCTGTTATTGTATTGCAGTTCTGTTACGTCTCACGTTACTGTCTAGCTTTTAGTGACTTTGAAAAGTAACTAAATTTTTCATGATGTTCACCTTTTAGTGAATGAGTACGAATTTTCTGTATGTTTACGATATAAGATATGTCTTTTGTATTTCACCTGTGTGAAAGATGTTGTTGATGTTCTAAATTTAGATAGTTTTAAGATCTACTTAGGTATCGTTAAATCTCACTAATTTTTACTAAACTCTATTTAATATACTTATTTGTAAATACACTCTGACTAAATTTAAATTTAATGTGTATATAAGAGAAAAGAAAATTTTTATTTAATATGAAAATTCACCTAAGGTGCGAAAATACAATTGTTGAAAACTTCAAAATATGTTTTTTATTAAATATAACCTGTAGAACTATAACACGAGACATTCCACACTATTCTCTTGAGAAAAACCGTAGAGTTGGCAACAAAACGAAAAACATTAGGGTGTTAAATTTAGTGCGACAAGCGGTGGGTATTGGCACACAAGCCTGTTTATTTGTATTTTTAACATGCTTTCGTTAAAATCTGAAACTAGCAAGAAACAAATATCGTTCGACCATAGCTCGACACGAGTAAGTTTAGTTGTTTAGTAGTAATTTTTATATCTCAAAAGAAATTATATATCGCATTTTCTATTAAACAAAGCATATAGAAGTACTGTAGACGTACCTTTATCTTTTAAATAAATAATACAAATAAATGTTTCATGCCATTATACTTAACAAATAAATACATTTACCGATACTATGAAATATATTCGAATCGATTTTTTACTAAACATAAATAAGTGTCTCCGTTGTCAGTGCAGGGCATTTGTGATTACAATTTTCGATAAACGATATTTTTCCTTATAATAAACATTTGAAATATTTGAGGAATATTTAATAATAATGCAATCATAATTAGTTTGTTGGGATACTGAGTCGATAAAACAGTACTATCTTTGTACCTTTTTAGAGTATACGACATATTTTTAAAGCACTTTTTACTACCTATTGCAAAAACATATTTTTAGAAGGTCCTGCACTAACGCCGACGATACGCAGGCATTTTTAAATAAATAATTATGAAACGTCTTTGTAGCGTAGTTATATTATGAAGCATTTACATATGTATAGTGATGTTTTTTACATTATAACTTGTGCCATCTATTAGCAAATCGAAGACATATTTTTTCTTCGGACTTCTAAGTCAGGGACTGAGTCACTTGTCAGTGGCGGTGGAAAATAAAATCAAATATAGATGGCACCACAATAACTGACATAGTCTATGTAACGATGATATTGTAGATGGCGCTAAGTCATTTTAACACAAAATTATACCACTTTGAACAAAATTCGTCCTCTCCTGACTCGTGGTCCGTATTTTTTTGTTATCGAATACTTTTATTTTTATTATTTGTATTTCTTTGAAACGTCCAAAGTCATATAAGTAATGAAAACTAAAACTAGAATAGATAGATAAAATAAATCAGCCTCACGCTGTATCCTGCTCACAGTACACTGCTGTGTACTGTGGGCAGGGCGAAGAAATGAAAATATGAATTTAAATAAATATTTCATTTCCTCAAGTGAGGATCGAACCCACAATCAGTCACGTTTACAGTCACACTTTGTGCCCCTGCGCCACAACTGACCTCCATAAAGTAAGTTTGGCCGATTAGAAATACTTAGAACGTATTTTATTGAATTTCAGAATTTTAGAACCTAATTATTCTACTCTACATAAGAACTTCCATTATATTGATAAGCTAATAAGCCAATCAAGATATCATTTGATATTGGTGCTTTAGAAAATTTTGTTGTTAAATCGAGTGCCGTTGCAGGGACTGTGCAGTGCATTGTAAGTGATTAAATTGTGTTAGAAGTCAAATTAAATATTCAACTCATTAAAAAAGTTTAAATAGTATTAAAAATAAATAATAAAGAAAATATTGTATTATATATAATTTAATAGTAAATAATAAAAATATTATCATTTTCACATGAATATTTAACAATTTCCGAAAATGCCATTTCAAGATGTGAAATTGTTTAAATTATTTAATTCCATTCAATCTATATAAATAATAGGAAAAAGAGAGTAGACTAGAGTAAATTTAAAATACATACTAATTAAACACACTTACAATATTTTTTTTCCCTGTTATTTTTTTAAGTGTTACCTGACATATATTTTTAGGTGTTAAGGCACTCCCGTTCCCCATTTTCCACTCATGGCGAGGAAATAAAAAATATTCGTGTCAAACTCACAACTGTCGCATTTACGGTCAGACGCTATGCCGCAGGGCCACGACGGACTCGTCTTAAAAAACATCTTAGGCCGTTTCATGAACAGTATAGTAATGGCAGCCAATAAAATTAACAGAAGAGACTTTCAATTATTAACAAGCTAAACTTACAAATAAGTGTAATTACAATAACACACAGTTTGTCATTTGTCACTCAGTAAAGTATACGTCACAACAAAAAACATATAACAAATATTTTGACGCCATTTTATATTGAGGCCAGTTGTGGCGTATGGGCACAAATTGTGACTGTAAAATCGACTGGTTGTGGGTTCGATTCCTATCAAGAAGATAAAATATTAATTTTAAATTTATATTTCTATTTATTGCTCTATAGTAATCTATATATTAGCTCTGGTGTCGAGGCAAAGCGCGGCGCGGCGGAGGAATTTGGATAACGGAGTGTTTTAACACTAGGTTCCCTCTGCCTGCCGTGCTGTGTGCGGCTTACAGCGTGAAGCTGATTTTTTAAAATATACATATTCAAATCGCCTTCGCAAAGGAAACTAGTTAGACTCAAACCATATAAGATTATTTTCGTTTGTCTGTTCTTAGAAAAACTGTTGTCATTTCATCCACCATTCATTCCCTTTGAATTGAATCTCCCCTAAAGATTTAATTTCTTTTTTAAATAGATATTCTCTAATACAAAATTCCTTCAATTTAGAATGTTTTCAGTTCCATACAATATCATAGACATATAGACAGATGGTATTTATGCTTTTATAAACTTAAAAAGTCTTATTTTTTTTTTATTTTACATATTTTGTCATTTTATATGTAGTTTTTCTTTAAGTTTAGTTTTACAGTAGTTGGCCAAATATTTATTTATTTAACAAATATTAATAATACTTTCATTTAACATATTGTAACAGTCACAAAACACATTTTAAATAAATAGATAAAATACAAAATAACTATACAAATTTATTTTATATAGGAACTAAACATTGTCATGATATTTCTTAATGCCAATTTAATTTTAACCCCTGAATTGAACTAGTCTACTTTAAAACCAAACTTATTTCCGGGTTTAGTTACCATGGCTTCAATAATACAGTATAATAGTGTAAACTGTCGAGGGAGTCGTGTCACAATACAAGGCAATTTTTAAAATATTTTAAAAGGCAACATTATTTGTCTGTCAAACGAAACTAAACAATTTTAAACTTCACAATTGTCGAAACGCCATTAATTAAGAAATCAATCTTCACATTTGTTGGATAAATCTTTTTTAGGTTCACGCGGTATCCCACTTATAGCAGGGTTGGCAGAAAGAGCCTGGAAACCTTGTATTAAGATACTCTGTTCCTCACTGTCAGCCATCACGGCTCAATGTCTAACCTCTGTCACCTCAGTTTCAGGGTTCGATTTCCACATAGAGGAATGAAACGTTTTATGTTTTCATATCTTTGCTCTAGTAATAAAACAAAGCGCGACGTTAATCCCGCCTCTTAACACGCTGTATCAAAAAATCGGCGAAAGTTAGGCAACGAAGTACCTTAACTAGGTTCCCTATGCTTACCTCGCCATGTGTGGGATATAGCGTGAAGCTAAAAAATATACAGGTTCATTACAATGATAGTGACAGTGATAAGATTCTAATAGAATTCAATGCCTGACGCATTGAATTTTTTTAATCTGGTTTTGACTATGAATTAAACTATTAATTTGGTAGAATATACATATTTACGGTATATTTAATTTTGTGCTATGCTTGACGGTACTTATTTAATTAATCATTTATGGAAGTATCAAAATCGATTTTCGAAATACTTCAGTGTTTACAGCTGTAAGATTTTTAAATTTGCCGCGGTTCTGTTGTGACATTTCGATCGACTCTTGAGACAGACTAACATACCATAGTTTCAACATAAATAAGATTTACGTGGGAAGTAAGTTAAATTTTAAAGATTATTATAAAAACAGAAAAGAACAAAAACAACAAGATTAATAAAAAAGGACCAATACTCTGCTCTTTTATTTCTTATATCACATTTATATATGCATAAACTTTTTCTAATTTTATTAATAGAATGAGAATAATTAATATTGACGTGCAATTTCACTCGTCCACATCACAAATGACTATACAACATATAGGGCTTTTATTACATCTATATGACTATTTATACATGTAATCACATTGTTGCTATTTAGCAAATTTGCCTTGTAAAATGAGAAATGACACGTTTATTTATATAATAAGTTAACTTTATTGTGCAACAATTTATAAAAACGTCGTCGCACTAAACAAATTTAAACTGTACGGAAGTATAGTCCGCGAGGTCTAAGCTCAACTTTGCATTTGTGTGACTAACGTAAACCGGTTTAAACCGCTTTTTGTCTACCCTTCTTGTACTGATAGCAGCGTCACATATTTAATTCTTTTATTATTATATATTTAATTAAAAGGGAAATATATTACTGTACAATAATGGAAAAAGGTATATGACCAAGCAGTAAAAAAAATAAATAACGGAAAAATTAATTACTAACTCAAGCGACACATCAGACGACAATAAAAACAATGAGGGTGCAATGTCTGGCGTAGATAAATTGATATAATTTGTATTTGTACATTATTTAAAAAAAAAAATCTTGCTCTAGTTTTGTAATCACTCACACAAATGCAAAGTTCAGCACAAGCCTCGCGGACTGTAGTAAGTTATAATATTTTGATTACGTAGGCTCTTGATCGTCGTTCTTGGCGAGGTTGGGCTCGGACTCCGCGCGCCGCCTGAGCCCGTCGGCGTCGGGCGACGCGGGCCGCTCCGCGCACTCCTGCGTCGCCGCCGCCGCCTTGATGTCCGGCGCACTGCGGCTCACGTCCTGCTCGCACGTACGGAATCATGTGAAACAAAGCATTTTAAAATATTCTATAGTCATCATATCTGGTATGGTAGTGAGGAGCTCAGAGCAGTGCCTGGGACTTGCGAAACAACATGTAAGCACAAAGAGTCCCTTCTAAAAATGTGCAATAACGTTTGCCTTCACTATCCGAGTACTTCGAGACATCAAATGGGGAACGATTGCACTAAAGTAGCCGGCTTTAAAGTATTCTATAGAAATAAATTGATAATCATTTTCTTCAATAGAATTAAACTTCTATTAGATCTAATTGACGGAATCTTTTAGCAGACTATTGCATTGTCATTGCATTCGGACACTTGTGCAATTTTTTATAACAAAACTAAGTCACAATATTGTGACATGAACGAGATTCGCTTACATGATACTCTTAAGGTACATTTTTCAATATATTTAATTTTATAACAAATAGCGTTCATATTAAAAATTATTATGACAAAAAATCGTAATCTTCTTTTTTTTTTCTTCTTTCTTATGCCTAATCTTATTATTTCTACTCATTTTTACTTGTATATTTTTTTAAATGATTTAAATAAATAATAAGTAATAATAAATATTAATGAATATTTGTTTATGCAATTATTTTAACATATAGCACAGGGTAGGTATAAGTAACCTAGTGTTCACTACGCACCATTTAATTTAGGAAACATCTCATTTTAGAAGACTTGTTCTTCTAAAATGAGATGTTTGAAATGCACGCATTTGCATGCATGCATTTGCACTGAATAGTGCAAATGGAACCCACAACAGTCGCGCTCACAGGAAGACTCTGTTTCGATGCGTCACGACTAGCACATTCTATAAGAGGCTGTCGTGTCACAGTGACACGACGTGTGATCCCGGCCTAGAATAGGATCATCCTGGTACTGGTGGTGTCGTAAGA
>DWAN01005099.1:0-11528 GCA_018230445.1 Heliconius hewitsoni
TTATCCTTTAACACCCTGGCTATTTTTTTTTTAAATATTTTCAATGTCTGTACATGTCGTTTCTGTAAACGACTTTTCTACAGATTTATTAACTTATTATAGAAATGAAATACCGTTAAAGCGTGGTAAAAAGACACAAAATCACAATTTTTTTGACACTATAATATGGGATTATTTTCGTTAGTAAATCTACTATTTGATTCCTTTTTTATTCGTTGGACAGTTAGGGAAAGTTAAATAAATGAAAAACGTCTTTTACATTTGAACGTCGTCCGTTTAATTGCACTACTTTGTACTATACAGAAGTTATAAACCTTGTGTTCAGTGACAAAAAAATAGATTTTATAACTCATTGATTAATTAGGATCAAATTAGTAGAATTGAATTTGGAATTGATTAATTTATTTTTAAAATTATATTTTAAAACTTTCTAAAATTTGAAGTGAACAGAAATGAATACAATAATAAAAATAAAGATTGTTCTCATATTTTTAAAGATAGGAACATTATAAAAGTCCAACTTCAAATCCATGAATGTTTATATTCACTCTATTGTTTCTATACCACAAATATTTTAAATAATTTTCTAATTTTCAATAATATTTTTTAACTTATAATTTCAATCGCATTTTAATTACAGATACTACAAACATATTACTTTAAAATGTGATGCAGAGGCTGAGGACTTCGCTGACGTTTGTTTTGGTTGACACACGTGTTAGTGAGAGCGTGTAATTTTAGTATTTTATTGTAAAGTCTTCGATCAATTATACACTAGATTAAGGATTACAGCAGGGCTTGTTAACTTTACCAATTCACATTTAAAATTAATGTTAATACCTGGAGTATTTATGTATTTAGATTTAATCATTAGATTTAGTAGTATAAAAAAGTTAACAATTTTTTAACTTGTTAAACCAATCTTACTAATAATAATATAATAATCCTACTAATATTATAAATGTGAAGGTTTGTGACGGATGTGTGTGAGGGTTCCACTTTCATGCAAATATGTCTAAACAGGTTTAATTGAAACTTTATATTACTATAGCTTATATATCAAAATAACATACAGGGTGTAATTCAATGGTCATATCAACGCTGGTCTATGGGTAGGAAATCTCAGTACCTATCCATATCACCCCCAAATCAGCATGTTAATTTAAAGGTCAATTCTTATAATGCAAATAACAATTTTTGATTGACATGATTCAAGTATTTTTTTTAAAATGTTATGTTTCAGGGAGCTTTATGAAAGTTTTATGGATTATTCTATGTAAATATTAGTATTTTATAAAATTACTTTTGGAAAAAAGACTTCATTACATTTAAGCTTCACGCTGTATCCCACACATAGCAGGGTAGGCAGAGGCAACCTAGTGTTTAAGACACTCCATTCTCCACTTCCGGCCAATTCTGTAGATATTGCATGTTGAGTGGCAGAACTCAATGCAGGGCTTTGTGTCGACAATAGAGCATAGAATTAAAAATATAATTAAATACTTCATTTCTTCAAGTGAGGATAGAACCAGAATCAGTCAATTTTATAGTCACACAGTCATTACATTTATTATTATTTTATTTCTATGTTTTAATATTTGATTGCATTACATAAAACTAACAAAAAAAATAATATAAGTTGTTGTGTTAGAACAAAGGAATAAAAATTTCCGCCCATAAATTTCTTTGTTAGCTTTACTATAAGAAATCAACAATCAAACAATGCAATATTGAAAGACAATATTCATATATGTACATATGAAATATGATATTTATGATGAAATAGACTACAAAATGAAAGCGCGACTGTAGGCATGATGATTATAGCTTCAATTCCCACTTGGAGGAAATTAATTATATTTATTTTCTTGCTCTGGTACTGGACAAAGCTCAATGGTCAAATTGGGTGCATAGGTGAAGCTAACAAAAATATTGAATTGAAAGTATGTAATCATATAATTACACAGTGCGTGTAATTGAAACAATCTAACAGACCTACATTTCTTATTCAAATTTACTTAAATGCCAATCTTATTTGCATAACTTGTTTTACAAAGTCTATAAACATAACTTTTAGTCTCAACAACCAAAAATATTGATTAAACCATCAGATAATATAGTTATTCTTTATACAAAAAAAAGAAAAATAAATGAAATAATATTTTAAGAAAACATAGTAAATAATATAAAAAACTTACCAGCAAAAAAGAAGAAGAAATGTAGCTTTATAGGCAGCAGGCCTCTGTCGATTTTGTTCTTCATTATTGTCAATTAATTAAAATTGGTGGAATAAATAATTAAATTGAAATAAAATTTATATTTAATATTATTTATTATTGCATATTTCTTTATTTCCTACGTTATTTAGTCGTATACGTTGACTGGAACGCTTTCTAATATATAACATTACACATAGCTATTTAGAGTTCAACTAAAATACAATAATTGTTTATAAGTCTACACGAGAATGTAATCTCGAATGTTATCTATACACTGATAAAACGCAGTTCTTGTTTTGCATTTTGACATTGATATTTCGAGTTTGACAGCTGTTTTAATGTACAGATAAAAAAAGTTGGTATAGATAAAAAATGTGTAATAATATGGATGTTGTAGAATGACTTGCTGGCCGTTAATAAAGAAATGGCTTATGGTTATGGTTGTATATCACTCCAGAGTATTAATATTTAAAGTAAATATAAAATAAAGTTTATTTATAATATGTTGTCGTTTATCTGTGTTGAATTTTCCGGTTCTTCTAAATAAGTAAAAAAATTATTTATATTAAATAATTAGGACTTAAATATTATTTTTATTAATAAAACAAATTAGATCATAGAAAATAAAAAGCTTTACCAAAATAATTAAATATTTTTCTAAATATTTAAGCTATTAATGATATACCTTAGTTTGCTATTATTAATATTTTATTAATTACTGCATATTATCGCAACTTAAATAAGTTTTCTGCATCGGCGTATGATTTTGCTGAGTGATCCATGCCCACATCAGAATAGTCTGGAAATTTTACAAACAAAAATTTCCTGAATATAAGAAAAGTCTTTACACTTTTAGTTGAAAATATTTCTAGATTTGCCCATAATCTCCTGAAATGTCTGTATATATAAATAAAAAATAATAATAACTCTGTCTATTTTATTTTTATGTTTTATTACTTTTATATTCATTATATCACTCATATCATATTTCAAATAAAATTAATATTTTTGTTTTAAGAGCACTTTATTGTTTCTATCTTAACATTTCAATACAGACAACTTAATGTGTACAGGCGGCTTTATAACAATAATTAAAAAAATAAAACAAAACAACCGTTCATTTGTTTTTAGCACAAATTTCGAATATGAATCAAAAGTTGACTAAGAAAATTGAACGACCTCTTTAAATATAAAAAAATGTTGTTATAAATTTCATAACTTAAGGTTGAAAAAAGTTTAAATATGGACGAAGAAGAGTTTGTAGGTTGCATTAGTTGTATGAGTACAAACGACTTGTGCGATTTATTCGTTTCTTATGCAAACAATGAAAAGACTTTTGGACAAATGCTAGAAAATTGTTTTGATGTTAAGGTTTGGCTTTTTAGTTTTTATTTTTATTATAAGTTAATTATTTTAAAATATATTAAAATGTAAGCCGCAATAGTTGGTTAGAGCGCTTGAGTCCCTTGATTCAAGAACTACCGGTTCAAATTTTGCTATATTTATATTTTATATCGAATTTTAATTTTTTTCTGTAATTTCATACATTTTTATCCTGTTTTAAAATGTTCTCCGAATATTAGCAGGTAGCAAAATTTGCCCGCTGTTTTTTATATATTTCAATTTTTTTGCCAATAAACACATCTTGATACACACAAAAATATCGCAAAAATGCATATTTAATTGTAAAGTATAAAGAATTAGATAACAAAATTATTTCTTAGAAATGCTAGGCTTTTTTCCGTGGTTTCGCTTACGTTAAAATATATTGTAATAAGTAAACTAATTTCTTTATAATATAAAGCAGTTATTTAATTACACGTACATACTAGACTTATTTTAATATATAAAATAAATAAATAGTAAAAAAACACGCTTTTCACGAAGAATATAAAGCAAATTTATAATATAAAGCAGTTATTTAATTACACGTACATACTAGACTTATTTTAATATATAAAATAAATAAATAGTAAAAAAACACGCTTTTCGGCACCAAGTGATAAAACTGCTAGAAAATGAGCTCGAAGCTATAAATTGTATGAGCCTAGACTAGAATGGTTTACTCTTCAGAGGAAAATCTCTGAAGAATTCCAATATTCGGATCCGGGTTCCATCATCACACCAGCTCGTTGATACCATAATGTTGTAGTATCACATAAGTTATGAATAACTGCCAAGTTTTATGAGGATACAGTTATTGCAAGTGGTTCAAATTCTGTTTTTTTTATTTTATTACATACCTGCATAGTTTGTTAAAGCTCGACCTAATAAAAGCGTGTTAAAAATATTTTGACTGAGGGACTGTCGTCGCAAACACGAAATCACGACGGTTGTGGGTTCCATTCCCACTCATCACTGATGCAAATGAATTATTTAATTACTTCACTCTGGTAACAAGACAACGCGGCGTCGACTTGTTTGAGCCCTTAAATAATATCTATTTTTTATTAAAAACATTTTTATTTTCAGATATCAAATGATTTCAAATATATTTGCGCCAATTGCGTAGAGAAGCTGGAAAAGGCATACACTTTTAAATTACAAACGGTTAAAACTATAGATATGTTACAAAGTATTAAAGGTAAATTAATTAAATTTGTGATTAGCTTTAACTTCATGGACTATCGCCGTGTTACTTGAATAAAGTGCGGTGTTGGGTTACGCTATGTCTTTTTAACATTTTTAAGGTGTTTTTCCACACTTGGGAGACCTTATATTACTTTCTTAATAAGTAATGTCATTAAAATGGGCGTTACAAAAGACTAAGAATAATGAAAATAGAATCATAACCAACCTGATTAATTTAAGTTTTAATTGCACAAAAGCATGTTAGTGCGATGTTTGTGGGTTCGATTCGATTTATTGGCGAAATGAAATATTTAATACTTACCTTTCCTCGCCCTGGTATCGAGGCAAATTGCAGCGTTAAGTTTCGTCATTCACAATGCCTCCAGAATTCGGCGGAAAGTAGGGAACAGAATTGTCTTCAAGGAGACGGAATGTCTTAACATTAAGTTTCTATATGATGATTCTTTTATTTCATATTTTATACTTTTTTATTAAGACGAAGAATACTTAGATGAAAATATATTGGAAGCGGATGAATCTCAAGGATCACAGGTTCAAAAAGTAGTGATTGTGAAGAAGAAATCAAGTGAAGAATATGAAAAGAATGATGATGGTTTGTAAAAAAACTGCATTTTTATTTATATCAGGGTTTCCAGAGGAAACCTAGTGTTAAGACACTTCGTTCCCTGCACACCGCTCAATTTTAGACACATTGCGTTATTGATGGCGTAGCTTAATTCCGCGCTGTGTATCGATTTTAGAGTGAAGAAATGAAAATAATAAATATATCATTCTCCGTAAGAGCACAAACGCGTGTCTTCAATGAAACATTAAATTTTAATGTTTTCATTTCTTCGCTCTTGTGTCGGTCAAGACGCGGCGATGAGTTCCGTAACTCAACACGCAATTCCTCCAGAACTAAAAATGAAGTGAGGAGCGGAGTGTCTTAACACAGGACTCCCTCTCCTACCCTGTACCATGCGGATACTGCGTGAAGGTGGAATAATAAGTTTTACCTTCTCGACTATAATAGTGCACACTATTATGACATTACATAAATTTCCTTAGACGAATTTGAAGAAGATCCTGAAATAGAAGCGTTAGATGAGACAACATGCATTTATTGTAATTTACAACTAGATTCCATAGAAGATATACATCATCATATACGTATTGTCCATGGATTGGAACCCAGGACTGGACGGAAGGTGAAAGAGTGTAATATTTGTGGTGCTTCCTTGAGGGATTTGGCTGATCATTTTAATAAGTAAGCCTTTACCCTTGATTTTTTTTTGTATTTTATTAGATATTTGTATATGTTTATCATGTTTTTGCAACAATTACTTGAGAGAAGGAACTACTTCCATAGATTCACCGTGCGTGGTTATCGCGTTGCAGGGTGACGAGTTCAAAGCAGTGCGTGGGATTTGAGATTTGTATTTAAAGGGTAACTCCCTTAAGTGTGACTAATTATTTAAAGGAGTTCCCCAAAATGTTTCAGATATATTTGATTACTCTTTACTTATTTTATTTGACTGGATGATTTTTTTGTTACTAAAATTTCTGAAATGGGCACAAAAATATCCTGGGGTAAGCATGAACAACCTGCTTCCTCTTTTCCTACGCCTATGTTTTTGGTTTAAGATCAGACCCTGTACCACTGCGCCACTATGGCTTTTATTTTTTTAAATTTATTTTTCTTTGATATTAGGTGTCATAATCAAAATTCTGACGCGTCAGGGCGACAATATGCTTGCCATTTCTGTGATAACGTATACAATAGTAAGAAAGCTTGTTTCACGCATTTGAGAATGAAGCATGGTCGTAAGTTGTTTAATTAACTATTTAAAAATAATTGAGTAGAATAATTAAGATAATACATCATTTGGCTTTCAATTTAATTTTTTTTTGTTATTATTTAATTTGGGGACTTCCAAGTGTAAGGTGTATTGTACCGATACCTTCGCCATCAAGCAAAGCAAAGCATCCGTAATCCCCTTGAGTCAGTCCTCGTGCCATCACGTCCGCCAGATGGTAGGCGGAACCTTCTTTTACCCCTTTTGGTAAAAAATAATAATTGGAAATTGATTAATAAAAGTAGATCGTCATACTTTTTGTGATAATACCATCATTTAAAATGTTAATGTAAATCAATCTATTATATACCCGTATGTATTTATAAAACTCTTTTTTCTCAAAGTAACTGACAGATAGAGAACAGACAAAATGACTACCCCTCTAACACTTTTCAAGAAGAGATTGAAGAGATTTAGAGAGAGAGAGAGAGAGTTCTAAGAGAGGATTTCCCGAGGTGTTCCAACGACTTCGGGAAAAATGGATTTTTACATTTTACGCCACAATTAATAATATTGAGTCTTGTATTAGTAAATAAAATGTTGTATCGGTTTTAGTAAAACTCTGCAACGATCATACACCAAAATATTCGTCACGTGATCGTAAGAAATGTCACATTTGTGGACGGGATTTCAGTCAAAAGCAAATATTGAATAATCATTTGTGGAAAGCGCACGGTTTTGAGGTAATTCCCATAATTTTTAACGGTTTTTACATTTTAATTAGAATTTCAAATTTGAAATTATTATTCAATTGTATATCTATATTGTATAAATATTTAAATAGAAAATAAATTAAGCTTGTGTTATTCCTATGTATAAGCTTTACTGTACAATTTTATCTGAATCCGAGATTTTTTTTAAGTGAGAGTTGAACAAACATCCATATTCATAAACTTTTATATTGTTGATAATGTATTAGGATATTTTTTTATGTATATATATTATTTAAAATTAAAAATATTAAATATACATAATAGGTGGAAAAACGTAAAGCGTTCTTCTGTCCCCTCTGCTCTGAGAAAGTAAGTTACGGCTCCAACTTTAGTGCCCATCTTCTCCATCAACACCAAGTGACCGAGGAGGTTGAACAATTGGAATTCACCACTATGGATGGTAAGTTAATGATTTGTATTTAGGGACATTTTAAAATATGTTCGTACTGGGACTCGAACCCGCACATCTTGTTTGTCCAAGAGCTTGTCGTTCACGCTGTATCCCTTAATAGCAGTATGCGGAAGGAGCTCAGTATAACACATTTCGTTTCTCCGACACTGCATAATTTATAAGACATTGAGTGTGGAAATGGCGCAACTCAATACCGTGCATTGTCTTGTTACCAGAACAAGGAAAGGAAAATAATTCATTCCCTCGACTAGTATCGAAGCCATAACCTTCGCGTTTACAGTTAGATAATGTCCCACTGCTGCGCGATCGCCTTGTTTTTTCCTCTGGAGGAAATGATTTTTTTTATATTTTCATTTCTTCGTTCTGATGTCGTCCTCTACCTACCCTGCGCAAACAGCGTGAAGCTGATTATGATTATTTTGGTTGCAATATAGATCTCTTGACATTAACATTGTCGACATATATGATTGCTAAATCATTCACATTTAATTGTTTTCATAGATTTTCTCATATACAAGAGTGTAATACAAGAAGAAACTAAATTCCGTTTTCGCAAGACGACAGCGAGTAAACAAACCATAGAGGGGATTCGATCCCATTACATGTGCAGTCAATCCGGTATATATGTTTATCAAGTAAGATTTTGAATTCAACTGTTTTTTATAGAAATTAGATAAAATATATATATATATATATATATATATATATATGACGGTTTTCACATGACTAACAGAAAGAAGTTCTCGTAAGTAACGGCACGTTTTGCTTTGATGATGCCATTTTCTTCTTACTTGTTGTCATTGGCTACCTTCTATCGATAGTTGTGCTACTGATTAGGAGACTGCGAACTGTCAATAACTTTGTAAACTAATTCATGCTTTTAAATTTATAAAAAACTGCATCAAAACGATCAAAAATAGGGTACGTAACTATGGAAATGGAAATTTTATAAACATATGAGAACACACAACCACACATGTGATCAAACATCCCCACATCAGATCACACGAACACACATCAGATCACACATAAACACAAGATTACACAGACACACGGACATTCGGATTTCGGATTCGGACGAAATTTTTCGTCATCGTTAAAATACTTATATCCGAATTATCAAAATCTAGTTAATAGTCAAATGCGTTGGATTTGAATCCAACCAAATTTATTAGACTGTGTAAAAAAATAATTAATAAATATTAATTATAACCTATCAAAAATAAGCAACCTTGTAAATTTGTAAATATGCCTTTGGTTATTTTATTCAATTTTAATTGTTCTTTAAGGGCAAAGGTAAACGTCCAGCTCCGGAAAGGCAAATATACAAAACGGGTAAAGCGTGTCCCGCTCACATGATAGTCACTGAGACACTAGATAAGGTGTTAGTGACGTTTTACAAGACACACGTGGGACACGGGAGTAAGTGCTCGTATTCGTTTATATATATTATATTGAGTTTTTTAAATTATTTTTAATATCAGTTTCTTTCATCATTGTCGTCTTTGATACTTAAAATATCGTTATTTTTAACTTATTGTTGATTTTGATTATAATGATTTGTGAAGCTGCAAAAAAAGAAATAATATTCTTTTTTCTTAAAAACATTCTAACAATATTTGAACTCGCATCTCTTTATTCCCATATGTTCACATCTCCTCTGCGAGTCTCTATACAATTATAAGTCAAAACTTGAAACTCTAAGCTCACAAAATTTTAGCATGCCCCTACTACGAGCCCAGAGAACCTAAAAGGCCTAAAAGCGAAGAAACTAACGAGGCTTTACTAGTATGTGATACATGTGGGGCTCGTCTACCGGCAGATCAACTACATGCACATGTCAATGCTCACGGAACTCACATGTTTACATGTGATTTGTGTTCACAGGTATGTTGTATTTTTTTTCTTTCAAGGTACTGGTACAGTTCGCGAGTATTAAGTTGAGTTTTGCCAAAAGTAGAGTCAGAAAAAACAATATAATAAAAAAATTGTATCAATTGTTCTACATCGGATGTAATGTTCACTCGCGTCATGTATAGTTTGTATTCCTCGTTATGTTATCAAAAACAGTTGACGTTGCGTCCAAAGACTATGTTTTTCTTTTTTTATTATTTGGGCACACACACTTTTATTCTCTTGTAATACAGTTATAGAGCCAACTTTATATTTCACTTTTGTTAAATCAAACACAAAATAAATATTGAGGATCAAATGTGTGATGCTGCTAACCGTACAAGAGTTCAGAAAGCAGTATATACCGGTTCTGGCCAAGCAAGTGACATGACACCTACAAATAACTATTCTAATTTTAATAGATATGCCTATATTTATCTGATCGCTGACGACGACGCCAGAATAAGACTTTCCAAACCCTTGCACGTTATTCACTCGCGCTCGGAAAAATATTAAAAAATATCCTAAAATCAATAGCCGCAGCCATCTAGCAGCTAAATTCAAGGCGGCCACGACTCATCGACCGAACTGTAGCTTCACTTCCTCGTTCGGGTAGTACAGTGTTAAGTTCAGCATCGAGTACTATGCTATGCTTAACGCGGTAAATGCCTTGTTTAATATTTATTTATATAACAATTACTATATTTTACAGTTATTCCAAACCGTTGAAGAATGGTCTCTTCATGTGAAAACAGAACATCAGACTGAGGATTTAGTTTAATTTTTTTTATCGTTTTCTTAAAGATTATAGCTAATATATAATTGTTAAATTGTAAATATATTATAATTTCTTACAAATTATTTGATATAACAAGATATAGACTAGTGAGTTATAGGGTTCATAAATAACTATTTATTATACAGTTATTTCAAATGTCCCGTAATTCTGGCGGTGCGTAGAAAACGGAGTGTCTTAACAATAGGTTGATAGGTTTCCTCTGCATTTATTTCTATTGTCGAATTAAAAGGATTTTTATTATCCAGTGAGTGCGAATTCAATCCTTGTATTTTATATTTTTGTAAGTAACTTCTATGTTTATTATAATTGTAAGTATCTGAAGAATACTTTAAATTGCCATAAAAAATATATTTTAAGTTAAGGCATTTTGTTTATTTTCTAATACCATTCATTCTTTTGTTAGAAGAATAATTTTAAATGCATAAAAAAAATATTTTATAAATATGGTTTAATTTTGAATCCCAAATCTGGAACTTAACGAAATACATAGAAAGGAAGGAGCCTCCTCCTATACAGTAATATTTTGAAAAAAAATAAATAAATCAGCTTCACGCTGCATACCGCACACACAGGGTAGGCAGAAGGAATCTAGTGTTAAGACTCTCTGTTCTCTTCTCATTCGACATTTTGGCATTCCGTTCCCCACTTTCCGCCGACTTCTGAAGAGATAGCGTGTTGAGTGGCGGTGCTCGACGCCGCGCTTTGCCTCGTTGCCAGAGCGAGAAAATAGCAAAACAGTACCGATATGTGATGAACTTACATTTACATAAACAACACCAGCAATTTTTTATTACAACGTAGTTACTGTTATGCCGTTCACGTAAGTTCCAAAACTTATAAAACCATTTGATGCCTCAGATGGCTGTATAATTGATGTTAAGAGACCATTCGCTGTCTCCGAAACTGAAGCGCAGAATGTGCACGATGTAGGAATCAATGAAACACATTACATATTTTATATTTTATTTTATTTTAAGAAAAGGATGCATTCCTCTTGACCCTTTGTGAACTTATAATAAACTAGTGGGCGCGCGCGGCTTCGCCCGCTTTTGCACCCTTAGGCGT
>DWAN01005100.1:0-11526 GCA_018230445.1 Heliconius hewitsoni
CCTCTTACGACACCACCAGTATCAGGATGATCCTATTCTAGGCCGGGATCACACGACACATAACGAATGATGATCAAATAGACGGCATTTATGCGTTGGTATGCAATTTTTTGTAAAGCTTAGCATTAAAATTATAAATTAACGATGAACTTATAAATATTACAAGAAAAACTCAAAAGTTTATGGCATATGTATAAACAAACAGCTGAATATAATATAATGAATCTTAATTAAGGAATATCTCGATCAAATCATCTAAACAAAAACTAACTAAACCAAAATGGGTTCAATCGTTTGAACATTATTTAATAATCAAATAAATACTACATTTACAATGTCTGTTAATTTGTTGAATAGAAATAAATATTTTAATTATTAATATATATTAATATTTTAAGAAAAATAAATATTGAACAAAAAATAATATTTTAAGTTATTAAAGCTGTTGTTAATAGGCGCAGGTTTAAATCCCACTATAAATTTTCATACGTTTTATTAAAAACAAGAGTGAAGCAAACAAATAACAGACAATATTAAATATTTCATGATCTCAAATGGGAATCGAACTTACAACCTGTGTTGTGTAAGTACATAACGGTTGTACATGCGACTATTATGTGGCACAACCCTACCCTACCTATACCTACATAATAAATCGGGCTTATGTTATATATAAATAAATATTGAAAAACTAAAGTTTCAAAAAACGAAACTAAACATTTTAATATGAAACATTCCACGGAGATGACTTTTAACATCAATTTCAAAAGCGGCAGTAAGGTGCGTAATTAAAATTATACGCCAGCAGAATATTATAGTAATTGTGTTATCCTATTATTGAGAGTCGCGCGTAACAGATCGGTAATGGTTGGCCGTGGACGCGTGGGGCTTTGGATATGACATGTATTGAAAAATATATATATTATATAAATAAAAGTTTAAATTTTACTAGTTACGGCGCGAGGGTTGAAACGTGTCCGTAAACTCGATAGGTTGTGGATTCATTTGTCATTGAAGGAAATGAAAGATTTAATATTTTCATTTCTTTGCTCTGGTGTCTAAAGTGTGTAGCGGAGAGTCTTAATACGAGGCTTTCTCTGTCTATTCTGCTACATGTGGGATACATCGTGAAGCTGAAGTTAATTTTTTTTTGATACTAGAGGCACTTTTAAATTTTTAAATAGTAAGAAATGTTTAGTGTTATGTATTTTTGATGTATTTTTTTGGTTTCAAAAATTTATCTTTTTTTGATCTAAATGAAAAAAATAAATAACACAGCCTATCCATTTTTCCAAGCTCACGATATAGAAAGCTCGCTGCGGTGTTCCGATTCGTCACATTCACATTATTTATTACTGCAATATAAATTGATGTACCTGCAAATTATCTGCCAAAGGACCAAAAGAATGATGGATTGGAACCTGCATTAATTCACTTACAGTTACTTCTGTGTTAGTCATCTAAGAAACCTATAATTTGATGTGCTACTCGTGATGTATACTATAATGATATTTTGAATAAAATGAAAAGAATTTATTATTATAAATTGAATTGAAAAAAAAATTTAGTACAATGAACAATTAAAGTTATTCCAGAAAACGTTTGTGCCCACTCCAGAAATTTTACTACCAAAAAATTTGCACTAAAAAATATTTACACAAACATTCTAGGCTAAACCTTAAATATATACGCCCATGACGACAACCAAACCAACCATATTCACATCATAACAATAAAAAAAAATCAACAAAACATATGCAAATGAAAAACCCAATTTCGGACTAACTAATTCTGAATGTGTCTCGTGTCTTCAAAAGTTTAGCAGCTAACGAATGCCTTAACTGATCGCCGACGAGACCAAGCGACGTTACACCAAAAAAGTAGTCTCAATTAAAAGAACCTCCCGATCCACATGTTTATGCATGGCATACGAAAATATAACTGGTCGGCCATCTCCTGCCGCGAGATATCGCGTGCGGGGCCGTCAATAAACAAAATTAAATAAAAAATAATTAGTATTTTAAACAAGGCTATATGTTGGCGCAACACGACACTTTGCGGCGTTAAATTGCACTTTCCTTTTAATTTAATAGTCTGTTGACATGTGAGGGTCTAAATCCGTCGGTAGATGCATCAGCCGGCGCTGGTGGTTGCATGTTCAACGGTTATGCATTCTTTTGGTATTAATTAACGATTTGTTGTTACTAAATGTGTTATAGGAAGTTTTTGAATGGATATTTTATTTTTATGTTTTTTTTTATTTTAAAAATTACAAGTAATATTTTGGATTTAATAGAAAGTTAAGTACGACTGGTTGGTTGGCTCTGAAATAGAAGTTCTAAAAAAAAATATCCGTTCGTCATAGTAATCTGTCAATTATTACTTTAGTTTTTTGTGTACTAAATCGATCCGGTTATTTTGACTGTCCTTGTCTAGCTATATTATCATTTCTTAAAAACTATCTTTAGACGTTGGCAATATTACTTACTTAGATGTGTTAATTGTTCACCATTTATAGAGTTCAATTTTCGCAGTGCTTGCGCCGCGATGGCCTTTAATATTAATACAGAATGGAAGCGTCAGCGCTCCTTTTACGGGGACAATATATAGGATAAAATATTTTAAGCCCATGCCTAATGAAATTAATCAATTCAAGTTGACGAAAAATTTCACTCCACTCCACAAGTTTAGGAGAATAGAATCGCCTTGCTGAACACCTATGCTAATTCTTATTTCTTTCCCTTCACTATCTAGTTTTATTTTCGCAGTGCTTTTCTCATCATATAATATTAGTATAGATTAAACAATCTCTTCTCTCTCGCTCTATGTCTTCAACATATCATTATAATATAAATGACTTGTAAATGGACAATACGAGTACATTAATTTATAAAATTTACTTTTGGGAAGATTAATATTAAAATCACCAAAATATAATTTTATAGTCAGTTACATGTGTCTTTGTTAATAGGTGTTAAGAAACTGAAAAGACTAAAGCAAGCAGAGAAGATCTTAATTATTTATTTTTATAGTTTTATGATTTTCTATATCTCATAGCAAATCGCTACATGTACTTTATCTATTTGTCTTAAAAGACCAAAGAATAATTATAGAAAAACAATAAAAATATATGTGTATATAGAAACTGAATGGCGGAGCTCAATGCCGCGTTGTGCATAAAATTATTTTATAAGAAAATGTGTTTTATTTGTTGCAATTCCGGAATTATTAATAGGTAATTATAGATTAGGCACTAATGACTAGGAGAAACGTCGTACCTATGCAACATGATCGACGGCTTTGTGTTACTATAATTACAAACTATTCTAACACTACATAACTTCACAAATACAACTGTATATTGTTTTATTAACAATAAAAGTAATCATAATTATGAAAATTTGTGAGGATGGATTTGTGAGGTTCGATTTTCACGCGAAAAAATTACAGAATGATTTAACCGGATTAATCGCGTATATTTAGTATTATACATTTTTGATTTTTCGAATAGTCCGTGGTTAGAGCAGTAGTCCCGTGGCCACGGGTTGGGTCCGCAAGTCTGATGTATAAAGATACTAGCTCATATATCATTCTCAATCTATGGGCGATGTAACGATAGATCACGCTTACGCATATGTACATTTATTTATTTCTCTGTTAGATTTCAACTAGCAACCTTTCCGCAAAGCTATTCCAAACTATTCCATGTAGTCCAAATATAAATATAGGGACATGATGAAACTAGGTAAGCAGATAATAGGTATATATATAAATGGTATGTATATAAATTCACACAAATGCTAGATAATAACAAATTGAACGCTTAATGAGCGTATTCACATCGCATCCTGTCTAACTTGTATGCACTCGTACCTACTACTGTAACAGCTAGCTTTGTAACTTGGAACTAGGTGTTTGTGAAATAAATTCTCGTTCGAGGTACTGTAATTTACTTACTACATAATATAAATAAGTATTGTTGCATTCAACGGCTTGACACTAACGCCGAGAGACTGATTGTAT
Source organism: Heliconius hewitsoni (assembly GCA_018230445.1). Taxonomy (NCBI): domain Eukaryota; kingdom Metazoa; phylum Arthropoda; class Insecta; order Lepidoptera; family Nymphalidae; genus Heliconius; species Heliconius hewitsoni. The sequence continues at coordinate 4,024 of DWAN01005100.1, forward strand.
ACATGATAGTTACCGAGTTCGACCCACTTGGGGACTGTTTATAAAAAAAGGGTCTGAAATGATCAGAAATATATCTTTCGTTATTTCGTTATCGAGGAACCCAAAACGAATATCGCGTTTTGGGTTCCTCTATCTAGCAGAAAGAAGAGAAGTTATGATAATTTATATAATATGCCTTATTTTCTACGCTCAATAAAGACTAGCTAGTTAGTTTTTACCTTCGCCCGCCGGGTCAAAAGAGAATATAATAAGAAGTAACCAAGAGTTTTGTATAACTGATAACACACGATACAATCTAAATGCAACTCTTCCCACGAATACAGTGACTTATTATTTTCGTATTGAACGAGTAGATTCTGAGATTAGCGCGATTAATTAAACAAGCTTCAGCTTCATAATTTAAATTATAATTTAAAAACAAGTTTAGATATAGATAATGGAGCATTTTAAAACTAGTATATACTTACATCTAACCCAAAGTTAAAAACTCCTCAGCTCCTAAATTTCATACATTGCTTACGTGTGAACAAAAAAAACATAACTAATTATACAAAAGCATGCTCAAAGATTTACAAAAGCTACATCTACATACAAACATACATACATACATTCATACATAAATGAGGCAGTAGTACAAAATATCAATTGGGTTGGTTTTTATGCGGAGCCGTGTAAAACATCAGGGTAGCGTGTGCGCTTGCCTTATGTGAGTTTGGCACGCGATGTACTATTACGGTGAGAAATTGTTATATTTCTTTTAGTTTTCTTGTTAGTTTTTGTTTTTTTGATATTTTTTTTAGTTTCACAGATATACAAAAATTATATACGGGACGGGTCCGAGTTCGTTTTCAAATCGAAAAATATTATATATATTAAAAAAAATACTTAAAGACAGCGCGTAAATTCTACTACATGTATATAATATATGTTACAAAGCTAAAAATGTTTAAACGTGCTTATCACACGAGCTATTGACACAAATTGAAAAAAAAATTCAACGCGGTAATCGTTTCGAAGTAACCCACTGTATTTTTTACATTTTTATAGTGTTATTCCACACTTGGGAAAGAAAACCGACCTTCGGGTTCGGTCAGTTTTTTTTCGGTCGGTTCGATCGGTTTCCAGGAGATGCGGGTTCGAGTCGCGCTACGTTCAAATTTTCATACATTTTCTAAATAAGTATTTAACCAACTGTCAAGTATGTCACGTTTCATGTACAAATTTTAGTTTACTCCGTTTAATAACGAAAGCGAAATCACTCACAAAAGCTAGTGACACAGAATACAAAATTCTCTTTGCCAATCGCGTACAAATTAAAAAAAAACGCAACCATAACACTTTCATATTCGTCAGTACAATAACCCTTTTGTGTTATTTTTAAAGGCACCAGGAATGATCGAGTGTCCCGAATTCATGTTATACATACAAATATCCGATTGAAAATGTAGTAATTTGTTAACTATTCTAGAAACGCGTATTGTATTGTGGTTGCCTTGCTCGACATGTGAACATTATAATAATATTTACCGCTTACGTTCATATTTTTATTTATGTAGCTAATTTGTATTTTGAGGCCGTCGTGGCGCAGTGGCCGTTTGACTAAGCGTGACGGTTACGAGTTCGGAAACCACCCGAGAGTAAATTATCTTCATTTTCCTCATTCTGGTCAAAAGACAAACTGTGGCACTTATTTCCGCCATTCAACAAGCAACGTCTCATTATATTTAAAGTTATTATAATTCATCAAATATTAACATATCACTCTCTATTCTCTATTCTCTATTATAAAAATATATCTAAAATTGAACTCATAACTTAAGATTTGCCAATTTTAAGTTGTGAGCTCTTCTATTTTCAAAGAGGTTTTTACATATTTTCAGAAGTTGTAGGAACACACTTTACTATGAAATAACTACTACTACTGCCACTAAATAGACATATTAGAGGAACAAAGAGAAAAGGAAGTAAATGTATTTTTTTTTCATTATATTTATTATCCTATCGCGTGTAAATAAAATAGCTCTCATTTGTAACTTATTCTCAAAATCGGAGTTGTTTAACAAATGTATTATATGAAATATTTAATATTAGCGTAGTTTATTTGTAGCGCGGCGTGGAATTCCGCTGCTTCAAATATAATGTTTCGAAAAATGGGTGAAAATGGACAACGAAGTTAATTACCAGTAGTTTAAGTGTATTATATTTTCAGAGCTAGACTTAATACTACATGTAAGGCGTTTTGAAATATATTTATATAATAAGAGTACAGATAACAATTGAAGCCGTCGCGATGCAGGGGCATAAGAGTGTGAATGTAAACGCGACGGTGTCGGTTCGATTCCCACCCGGAATGAAACATTTAAGATTTCTACTTTCTTCGCTCTGGTAACGAGACAAAGCGCGGTGTTCCGCCACTCACCGTGCAATGCCTTCAAAATTCAGTGAAAAGCGGAGAACGGAAGTGTCTTAACACTAGGTTCCTACATTCTCTTTGCCTACGCAGCTACGGGCTTATTTTAGTGTAAAGCTAAAATAAATAGCAATACTACAGTAAAAGAACATGTATCATGTGTCAATAAAGAGTTTTGATAATTAAATCATATCTTTATTTATTTGGACTTTTTTAATCGTCGAAAGAATATAAAGATATCACCGGCACGAAATCCAGTTCTGCTGAGAAGAGAACACAATCTCCGCAGTTGCTCTATTCTATTCTGGAAAGATGATTTCCAGCACACTTTGGCACAGAGTCTTTTTTCCTATTTAATCTTACATTTCTTATGCAAGATGTAGTAAAAAGAAAAATATTAACGTAGTGTTTCATTTCATTCTGTCACGTGTGTTGTAGAACATAATATTAAATATCATATACACTTTACACCTCTCAATACAATAATAAAATTATATTATATTATACTACGTACCCTACAAAATGTCGACAGAACAATAAAAGATTATTCAGAATTTCGAACATCTAAAAACACCTGCTCTCACCTCGCGTACTAAATATTAACGCTTTAATTGCGACTATAAAGCAATCGTAAGATCCTCGCCTTCTTAAACGTTCATTAAGTACATTAACTGAATCACCTCTATGACATGTAAAATGAATACAATTCGAGTGAGATCTGTTCTCTTGCTATTATTGAGTAAATTACTATTTTAATGAAGAAATAAGAAATGAAGACGATTTGTGATATTGTAAAATTCGAAAATTGTATAAAAAACAATAATTAAAAATTATTATTGTTAGAATTACAATGATAAGGCAAGTAGAGATCATAGTTGACTTTCAAAATCACAATGCGATCGGATGCGATTATTAATATTGGAGGAAGATCACATAAAAACGACGAGGCTGATAATAGGGAAACGAGGCGAAACATGAAACTGAAATTTTAAATCTAAAAATCATATTTTGTTGCATTTTGTGGGAGCGACTTCTAAGTCCTGTTCTTATTATTCATTCTATTTTCTACAATACATGCTTTTAGATACATATAGCAAAACGCAATACTACGCTTTGCTTACCCAGATCATAAAAATTGTGCATTAAAAAATTTTTTCAAATAAATTTGAACCAATTTCCATCGAAAATTGGGCTAATCCGTACCGCGACGTCAAAACATCGTCGTAACTAATCAAACACAAAAAGAAAAAACATATAGTACCAATATTTAAACTGTAATCTAGCATAATAAATAATCTAGCAGCCACTATACCACCGACTTAATAGAAATCACCACAAACAAAACAACTACCCTGCATAAAAGATATTTGACAAAAAAAACGTATGTTTACAAGAAAGTTACAATACATCAGTGGGACTTAATTGCCACCATAAAACAATCGTGAGTTCCTCGCCGTCTTAAATGCTCATTAAGAGCGGTAATGGCAAGCTATGGTGCCGATAAATGGGGTGGGATTCGCAGTGTAAAATGAATGGCCAGGTCAGGTTGGTTATTTGGTTATATATTAGTGAAAAGGTTATGAAGACTGATCTTGAGAGGCTTCCTAGTGTGGCTTTCCTTTTTTGATTATGATGTGTTTCATTTTTGGCAAAAAGTGTATGTTTTGAAGAAAATAATTATGCACTCAAACGTCCGTTCCTCACTTTCAGCTCAATTTTCAAGACGAGATTAGAAAGACAAATCGCGCCGTTAAGTACCGGAGACACCATAAAATAATTGTGTTTCTCAAGATCTTAAATATTAATAATTCCACCAGTTTAAACAATCATTACAATAATAAATTTTCTATATATTTTTAAAATTTTATATCATTGACATTATTTTTATTAAAAGAAGCTCAACATTAATTATTATTCATCTTTATTTATGAAAAGATTATCTTTGACTGTTCTACATTCTTGTAAACTAGATTTTAAGATACAAATAATATTTGGGCACTTCAACAAAAAGAAGAATACTACGCAAACCTATTAAATATTGATTTACAAGACGATACTGACATCTTAATTGAGAGAGTACCATTTAAGTGCATTTTCAATCTGTGAACACAATTTGTTTAAACAAACTACTGCATAGATCACTAGTAATTTGAATTTTTGACTTACGACCGTAGGCTTATCCGCCTACCATTCGTTCAGTCACGAAACAACGAACGAATGGTCAATATGTATGGAAATTCTTTGAAACTCATAGAAAATTAATGGTTGGCGGTGCTCACGATATATTTAGACGACTATTCGCTATAAACTATAATTTTACGTAATTTTATTTTGAACTACTTATAAGGAATTGCGATTTGGCATCAATTTTGTGTAGTAGTAAGAATTTGTAAATATTTTATGAATATTTTTTTTTATGTTTATCTTAAATTTTATTACAAATTAGTCTTAGAGCGCAATTTCGCTGTTTCTGTTGGAATTCAGTTTCTCCACATTCTCCAAGGAACTAATATAATTTTCAGAGACAAATCAGATAGTTTCGGTTGTATGTCAGTCTGCCACTTAGTACCTATCGATTACTCTACGGGATAAATAAATATTGATTAATAATTTTATTTATATAAGATTTTTTTTAAAAATACCTAAAGTCCATTGTGTTAATAAAATCGATTTGAATAATCAATGACACGAGAACATCACCAATTAGGAACAAAAAATTAAAAGTGTACATAATAAATATCATAATAATAATAAATATAATATTTGGTTCTATATTACATGATTATTTCGAGAATAAATATTGGTTTCATATATATTAAAAAGACTACACTAGACAAGACACTATCAATTATTTTTTCTCTGGTAAGACAAAGCGCGGTGTTTAGTTACGCTGCTCAAGACACCCTGTCCAAAAGCATGAAATAGAGTGTTTTGTCACTAGGTTACCTCTGTCTAGCCTGCCATGCGAGATAACTCGGGGGAAAAGAGAACCTCCAGGTATTGTTATTATCTCAATTGGGACAGCCATTCCAAATTCCAAAATTAATAGTAATTTAATTTATCATTACAACGCAATGTTTTTATCCTTATATCCTTTACTGGCGACTATCAATAGTTCATTTTTGATAAAACTCTAAACAAGATCAATAAGTAAGTTATTTTTTGGTTGTATTTTTTTGTTTCTTTTGTTATTTCTTTATTCTGTGGTCAAAAAATATTCAATCAACCAACCAACACTAAATACTACGGAACTCTAAAACTGATATTTTTCAATGGAAAACCGAACGATACCAATTTGATATACAAAATTATAGTATCGATACCGTTCGAGTCACACACGAGTCACGACTCACGACACACAGTATAATATAATATAATGAACTAGCAAATAGAACTGGTCGGCTAAGTGATTTGACCAATTATTGCCTGTCCCCCACAGAGAGGCTTGGGATTGACGTTAAAAGAATTCCTCTACAAGAACATATGATGGCCAGATGTGATTTTTTTTATGTTTATAATATAAACTTAGGAGGTGATTGTTATTTTTTAAGTATTTTAAAGAGTTCAATTATATTTAGATCATTAACTACTAATCATGGTTTATCTAAGAACAATATAATAAAGGAACAAAAATGAGATGAAATCCGTTCTGGTAATGAGGCGAAGCGCGATATTGAGTTCTGCCATCCAACATGCAATGCCTGCAGAATTCAGCAGAAAATGAACGGAGTGTCTTAACACTTGCTAACCAAGTCCCTCTGCCTACTCTGCTATATGTGGGATTTAGCTTGAAGCTAAGAAAAGCGATAATTAATACAGAAGCTTTACTTTTTAAATTTAAAATCTTATTTTGAATCGCGTCTTACAATTTTTAACATTCTCTCGTTTAATATTCTCATTTAAATTAATACTTTGCAAGTACAACATTATTATTAAAAATATTTGTTGTACTTATCTGTTCATTCATAAAACATCCAAAATTAGAAAAAAATCGATGAATTTTGATTTTAAATATTAAAAATACTCTTCTTGCCCCATCTAGAAGCAAATATCACTGTTTTCTCCTGCAGTGTAACAACCATAGCCTTATTTAACACAGCGATTACACTCACAATACGAGTACAAACCAATAAAAGTAACGTGTTACATACATACATAGCAGGGTAGGCAGAGGGAACCTATGAACATATAATATTAAGACTCTCCGCTCTCTACCAAGATACCTCAGTTCCCCACTTTCAACGGCATTGGATGTTGAAGACATTGTGTGTTGAGTGGAACCTAACACCGCGTTTGGCCTCGTCACCAGAGCGATGAAATTACAACACTAAACATTCCATTTTTTGGAGTAGAAATCAAACCCACGCACTGTGCCTGTGGACCACGACTAACCTTAGTATAATTGCGTAAATTCTCTCCGTCAATTAAGAAACTTTAAAATTGTAATTGGAATTGTAAATCTTGTTATAACAAGACCGTCTTATTGCGTCAAGACTCATGACGTTTGACTGACGCTGCCTACTAACTATGACACAAATTGCAAATACGTTTTAAAGTTTAGTGTAAAATTGACACATTATTAATTAGTTTTTATAAAGAAGTTGTGCACTGTTATGTTCCGCTTCATATCACGTAATGTCGTGAAATCAGGTGGTAAGTCAAGAACAGAATGCGCTTTGGGAGTTGACTGGTTTTCTCCGTCGACCCTATGCGATAGATAAAGCAAAAAGGCGCAGAAGCACAAGTATGCAACTGTAAACGCGACGGTTGTGGGTGCGATTCCTACACGAGGAAGTTATGTACTTAATGTTTTTATTCCTTACCTGTGGTAACGTAAAGGAGGAGGACCTCAACGCCATCACAAAGCGCGGCTAACACGCAATGTCTCGACAATTCAGTGGAAAGTGGGGAGAGTCTTAATGAGTATCTTGATATTAGGTTCCCAGTTTACCTCTGCCTATTCTGTTATGTGTGAGATACAGAGTAAAGCTAACAGCCAGCGTAAACCTAAAAAAAAACAAGTGTAAAATAATCCTGCAGTTAAATACTTATTTAGAAAACGTATAAAAATTTGAACGTAGCGGGACTCGAAC
>DWAN01005101.1:0-11526 GCA_018230445.1 Heliconius hewitsoni
CACGTACTTTAGTCGCCTCTTACGACACCACCAGCACCAGGATGATCCTATTCTAAGCCGGGATCACACGGTCAAAACTAGGTTACGGTACATTTTTTTACTTCACGCTTCATCTCTAGCGGATAACTTGAGAGAAATATCAATTCTTTAATTTTTTTTTATGATTGCAACTTGACTATCATTTATGAATTATAAATAATTTCCTTTTTTTTGCGCTGGTACCAAGGCACAAGCGCGGCGTTGAGTTCCGCCACACGACACAATAACCTCGAAAATACGGCGGAAAATGGTGAGCGGAGTGTCTTTACAGTAGCTTCTCTCTGTCTACCATGCTATAAGCGAGATACAGCGTGAAGCTGAAAAAAAACTTCACTCAACGTTAAATGTGTAAGAAGTGGAGTAGAATACTTAACAACTGTTTTATTTAGCTTTTTGAGTGATTAATATTATTATTAAGTCTTACTGACTGACTGGTTTCATAAGACTTCGTCCTACAGAGACTATAAATCTTTTTCTACTTTCTAAATCATGTTAAGAATTTCATAGATCTCTTTTATTGCTTCTACAAATAAACGACAGAATAAAGTTGTTATAAGTATGTAGCTTTCCATAGTTTACGTAAGAGTTTGGCTTCTTGAAGTTTATTTAGTAGCTAGAAATGTCGCTGTGGCTAAATAAAATACAATTTTATATTCTTCCCACGGGTCGCTTCACGGGCTTGTGGGGTGAGGTTGCTTTTTCATTTTATATAACTTTGTTGTCCAAGTGTTGTCTGACTGATTAATCCTTTTCTTTCTTCGCAAATGATTGTGAGTTCCAATGTATGCCGCGTTCAGAAGCTCGCGTTCAAAGCGGCATTCGAGACGAGATTACGAGCATAGGCACAGGCACAAGCATGTAAACAGGCTGTTTGTGCATGCGCCCGTGTTTGTGCTTGTGCTTGCCGCGACGGAGACGGACGGAATCGTGACGGAGATGGTCAGTTTTTGACAAAAATTAAAGGCTAAATACGCTTGAGCTTGTGCTTGTGTTTTTATTTAATATTTGCATTACTTCATCTCTCACCAATAAAAATTATAGAGGTCATGTCCACGTAAGACAGTGCCAAAAAAATATTATTATTAAGAAGACGTATAAAATTTTTATCCTACTGGGATTTGAACCCGCACCTCTTTGGAAACCGTCCAAGCGCTCTGACCAACTAGGATGTATGTTCTTATCGAGCGATGTCGAAATTTTTATACGCTTATTCCAACTTATTTATGTTATTACTAATAACAAATATCAGTAGTGAGATTTTTACAAATTTCTTGAAAGTCAAATAATTTACCATTTCACTGACTATAGTCAATAAAACCTGCAAGCCTTACCAAGACAATACCTCCAGAAGTCCCGCAAGGGCACGCATCCACCCGCGCCCCGCCCGCCCAGCACGTACACGTAGCCGCCCAGCAGCGTGGCGGAGTGCTTGCCGCGGGCGCACGGCGCCGTCACTATCTCACCGCTGTCCACCGTCACCCACATCGTCTGGAATAGAGGAACGGTGACTATATACTCACTGGTAGGTACTGGTGGTACATACTTGATTACAGCGTTCATGTGGCCGGGATACAGCGCGAAGATATAAAAAATACTTTAAGTAATTTGTAGTATAGTCAGAGACTTGCACCACAGCGTTAAGACACTTCATTCTTCACAGAATTTTCGAAGCAATGCTTGTTAAGGGGCGGAATTTAACGCTGCACTTTGTCTTATTACCAGGGTGAGGAAATGAAAATGTCAAATAATTGATTTCCTCGAGTGAGGGTCGGGCTTACAGTCATACGATTGTGTGTGTGTTGTTAGACTTGTGGGTTTTGATCAATTCCAATTGAAATATATATATGTAACTTTTTGGTCACTGGTGACCAGACGTCAACATTTTTCCTATTTACTACGGAGCTTACATTTTGTTTAGTTAAGTGTTATATCAATCGTGCTTTCTCCAATAATGGAACCATTTGGGTATATTAAGTAAATAATTGAAAGGAAGATACGAAACTCTAATAAGATCACTGTGTTGTCCGTCTGTCAAGACCGACTCCCGCCCGACTCTACATTTGACCGTAGCAATAAAAAAAACTCATCTTCCATATTCGGCTTCCATATTTAACGGCATAATTTACGGCAGTTCATTAACACTTAGTGTGTTAGCACATAAAGGATTTCATTTTGCAAATTGAATTTACTTTGTGCTTGATTGAAATGCAAGCCACATAAAAATATAGGTCAAGTTACATACACATATATATGTATGAGTGTAAAATCGTTGCAGGACATCCTAATTCGGCAAGTTTAGACGTGGCTGTTATTTTACAATTATAATTTTTACTAAATACCTGTTTAGATCTATTAGCTTGTAACAAGCTATTAATTAGTATATTGAGTTCTGGATTCGAATATACGTGCTCTGAGAAATCTTTTTAGCTAATCTGTTTAATTAAAACAAGTGTATTGAATCGTCTCCCTAAAAACATGATTGTGAGTCTGATTTGAGTGAGTACCATTCAGGGGAACAAATTATTCTCATGTCCTCGCTCTGGTACCAAGACAGCGCGACGGTGAGTTTTGAGAGTGAGAAACGGAGTGTTTTAACAATGGGTTCCCCGTGTCTACCCTGCTACATGCGGTCAACACCGTCAAGCTGAGCTGAGAAGTTAAACGAATAGTAATCAAATATTTTTTCTAGAAAATATAAACAACTAAACCTCCATTGTGAAAAAAATATTATTTAATTATATAAAAGGTAATTATATAACTATATAATAACATGAATAATTGCAACACATTAAAACTTAACAGAACTTACTGATGCATCACTTTAGCGAATGGGAACTAAACTCACTATACTTCTTGTAGGACAAGATGGCGTCTGCATATTATATAGGTACATACATACGAGTATATTATGTTTGCATGTGTTATTTAAATATTTAGGCATGCATATAGTGTAACTTTTTATAGATTTATGATGAAATTAAGCTTTTTAGGTGCAGTTACTGGCATCGATGTGTTAATGTTAATATAACTTTGTTATCGTCACAAAATAATAGTCTACCTATACCTTCTACGTTTAAAAGACAGACAATATGGTTTTTATGGGAGATATTGAGGATATCGAGGGCTTTTCAATTACCTACATGACTCGAAAAATATGATTAATAATACATACTTTTAAATCAAACAAAAGTAGGATCCTTAAATACATAATTTTATCAGAACAAAGTGTTCACAATTCTTTTCCAATTTCAAGCGCAAAAAGGCACCCTTTTAAAGCCTCGCCGTTATTTAAAAGGCGTTATAAAAGAAATGCATCATTCCCCTCGCTTTCTTTGTAGTTTCCGTATGTCGGTGATGAAATGGTCGGGTGTCCCTCAGGGCTTGTTGCTCGGCCCCTCCTTGCTCTATAACTACTGCTTATTGACTACTAGCAATTCAAACGCGGCTTTGCCCGCTTAAAGTTATTGTTATATCATAGTCAAATAATACAAAAAGTTTGCTTCAAATGTAGTCTATGTGTTATTCTCATTTATAAGCTATAATTTTTTATAAGTTGAGCTTTCATTTACCATACTGACTTACAGTCATGCAATTGATAGATACAGAACACGAAGTGAATTAATCCGACTCTCACTTGCCCAGTTTTTTTTTATATTTACGTACTTTCATGACCCAGATAAATAAAAGAAACGAAACAGATTGAAAAGAACTCAGTAACGAGCTTCTAAGATTTACCAGTAAATTCTAATATTTAACAATCTGGGCATAAAATGGAATTATATATTAAATATCAAATGAACGAGTATGTACAAGTTACCCTCGTATTACTATAAAATTAAATTTCAATCCGTTATAATATTTAGTAAGAAGTAAGAAAATTTGTGCCCTCGGGCGTCGTGTGCGTCGTATGTGTCGTGCACTCTTGCGGCGGGGGTCGTGCCTCGTTTACGGCGTGTAAATATTTGTTAAGTGTAATGGGATGATCGGTTTCATATTCTAGTAGATTTTGTTTATATGCTTGCTTGTCATGTTATATTATATTTTTATGGTGATGTCTTGTTATTTGTTAAATCTTTTTTAAACATGCTGCTTTTAGAACTAATGATTAAGTAAGACTATAAATGCAATGGTTTTCGGTTTCATTCTGACCCGGGTGAATGAACCATTTTCTTTTTTGGTAAGATGTTTTAATAATTAAATAATCACAACTCTTTTTTTAGCTTTACGCTGTATTCCATGTTCCATATTCCGTAGGAGCAGTAGAGGGAACTTAGTGTTAAGACATTCCTTCCTCCAATTTTCAATGCGTGGTTTTCAATGCGTGGTTGAGTGGCGGAAGTGAACGCTGCGCTTGTATGGTACAATTTTTTTATGAAACGTCGCGCTGTTCCCAAAATTTATTTGTTACGAGGTTTTAACCTGAATGAGGCACCAAAGTTATATAACAAATAAAAGATCTAGAACAACAGAATCTTTCGAATTTTGCCAATAACCGTAAATTTCACCGGAACTCGACCGGCTGGTGGCTGCGCTAGTTGCCAACTTTCTGTGAATCTAGCTATTTTTAGCATCACAGATAAAATGATGATAAATTTTAGCTGGAAAGATTGACAGTAATCGGAAAACGTTATGGAAATATATAGTCCATGTTGAGTTATGTTAGATAACATTGAAATACATAAATACTCCGTGAGGTAATTTTCCGAATTTACATGCATTTTAAATTATTTGACTTTGGATTACGTGACAAAATGCCACACGTGGTTTTGCAAATTATAAGTGGAAATCAAACCTACAATCATCACAATTAACACAGTAGGTACTAATCTCGTTATTTCAGACAAGTACTTGGTAAGTTCGTACAAGAAGTATAAATCCAATGCAATTAATGTGGCAACTTTTAGTCATTTGCAAGCATTAATGAGGGTGGCAAAAAGTCTTAACTTGAGACGTGTCAGAGCCATTACCTCCACTACTCCCTGACGAAATGTTGAGAAGTGGTGGTCGCTTTACTGTGTTTTAATTTAAATCGCTTTGTTATAATTGATATAACCATGGAGGTATCTACAAACACTATCCAGGGATATTGAATTTATCTTTAAGTTGTAATTTTTTTTATATTTTAGGATTCATTTATTGCTTGTAAAAATTCTGCTCTCGCTCCCTAACTGTAACTAAAAAGTAAGCTAGGCTATATTTGACCTCGTCGATGCAAAAAAATATTCCAAAATTATATCTAAAGATCCCGCTATATAACTACCTTATAAATTACCTAAATCTCAGAATGAACCCATTAAGCAACCTCTTAATTTAACCCTTTGTTTAGCAAACGTCTGGTCTAAATACACTCAAATATTTCCTCTCTTTTACAAATCTACAAGTGGAGTGAGCGATGAGGGTGACTTTCGTTTTGGTTTTGCTTGAGGGATGCCCTCGTGCCTCGGCCCTCGGAGCTGCGCCACGGTAGATAACGGTGTGCACATGTACTGAAAGGGTGATACTAACAACTAATAGTGATTGTACTAATTTTTGATTATTTATAATAAATACTGAAGATTTTTATATAAAGTTTATCCCTTGAAGAATTTAAACCCAACATCTCTTCATTTAGTTCCTAACTGATACGTTTTTTTTATCGTGCCGGGTAGGTTGAGGGAATTCTGTTCCCCACGCAATGCTTAATTTTCGAGACATTGAGTGATGAACGGCGATACTCAATGACGCGTCTTGTCTTGTTGTCACAAAAAGGAAAAAAAATACATTCCGCCAATTGGGAATCGGATCCACAACAGTCGTGTTTACAATAAGACCCTGCGCCGCTGCGAGGCGACAGTCTCGTCATCAAAAGTGATTATACTAATTTGATTTAGCTGTTGTATAATAAATACTGAAAATTCATAATATGTAAACCTAAACGTAGTCGGATTTGAAAAAGGAGCATTGAGCCAGAGCTCTATTAGAGCTTTAATAATAAAAAAAATCATTATAAAACGTTTTAAAATTTTAATGGGTACAGATATTTGGTAAGGTAGCGAAGGTACTGGTTTATTGACGTGTAGTTTTGCTATACAGAGGCAACGATTAACATAGTTTATGACTATTTCATTTAAACTTAAATTAGTTTTAATTAAATAATAGTTTTACAACGGTGATTTTATTTTATTTAAAACGAAGTATAGATATCTATTCACCATTTTCTATATACAAGAAATAGATGTGTTGAATACGAGACCTTAATTACATTGATGAAGAACATACTTATTTATGTAAATAGTTATCGAATCTACTAATATCTTTAGAAACTCACACGAGGTATATTTATATATTTTCTTAATTAAAAGTCAGCAAATGTAAAAAGACAAAAGCTATAAATGGCTGTTTCATACAATGGCAGTGATGCTGCAACGTCTTTACAACGTGTACCTGCAGCCTACAGGCGCCTCCTCTAGTGAAGCTGGCTTTGTGTGAGCATCTGACTGACTCGCTGTTTTTGTTTAAAGTTCTTTTAGATTTTAACAAAAATATCGTATGTAACGAGCATTGCTTTGACGCCTCTACTGTATTTATGTTGGTATTTTTTTAGATAGTTTTTGTGTTATTTATTTTGGGATTAAACTTTTATATGTTGTTCTTTTTTTGTAGCTCACTGTAGACAGCATATAGCAGGATAGGCAGAAGGAACCCAGTGTTAAGGCCCTCCGTTCCCCTCTTTACGCAGAATTTTTAAGACATTGCGTGTAGAATGGTGAAACTAAACCATTTACCCTACCATTGCGACGAAATGAAAATATTAAAAAAATAATTTTCCTAAGTGGGAATCGAAGCTACAAATGTCGCGTCAACTGTCGTGGTATAGGTATAATGTGTAGTATAATATACATTGTATACTTGTATTCTGGCTAAGGCCAGACCATAAACGCCACCGGTTGTGGATTCGAACCCCACTTGAGGAAATGAAATATTTATTTAAATTTATATTTCCATTTCTTCGCTCTGGTCTTATAACGCAATGCTTTCAGAAAGTGAGGAATACAGTGAGGAAAGGAATACAGCGTGAAGATTTTTTTTTAATCTTCTGGTTAATAGAATGTGTAACAAAATTAGTTCTCAGAAGATATCGAACGTATGACATAATATTATATATAATACTTTATTAGATTAGAATAGAAACAAAATATTGCATTTGATTCTATAACAACGTTTCATTCCACGCAATGAATTTCTGACCGTCTATTACATTGGTTGCATTCAACGGGGGATGAAACCTCCCTCGGGGGGGACTAGGGAGCATAGCGGGTGGGGGAGCCATTACGTCCCAACTGCAGCCGGAGAGTTTAATTGAGGACCTCTCGACTGCTACTCACAACTTCGTAACCAGATCGCTATGAAATGTAAAATATAAATATACCATGCTAGTCGTGTGTATTTTAACGAGGCTGCAGCTCTCGTTGCAGGTCCGAGCTGTATTGTCAGTTTACGTTTATAATATGTTCCCATTCTATCCCAAATAATATATAAATATAAAACAATGTTTCCCAGGTCTAGGTATAAGTAGGTATGTTATAGCGTTAGATTACGGCGTTAGACGTGTAAGAAATATACAATTGGTTAACGAAGCGATTAATCTCTTCGTATGTTCCAGTCCCGACCAAGTTACATATAACAATAATTAAAAATGTATCAAAAAATTATAAATATAAAAATCTTTGTTACCCTGTTAGTTCCGTAAAATTACAATACGACAAAAAAGTCACGTTTGTATGGAGGAACCTTTAAAAATTGATTTTAGCTGCCTAACTATACATTAAATTACATGGTTCATGAGATGTCAGGTGAAAGACAGACGGACAACGGAGTCTTAGTAAATGGGTATATATAGTAGTTTACCTCTTGGGTAGGGAAATATGAACACGAAATTAGTGAGTAACAAAAATTATATCTCTGAGCGTTTGAGAAGAAGGAAAGCATACAGATATTTCTATCACTTCTCACACACTCAAAATAGATTCTAACCCAGTACCCTTATACGTAGTCGGAAATGCTCCGATTTCGCTACTAAGTTAAGTATTTTCAATTGTTTCCTGTCTACGTTTACTTGGTAATGAGAACATTAATTACCTCGCAATACAAAATAAGTCTGCACTCGAATAGAGCTTACAAGAATAAACCGCAAAGCGTTCGGTTTAAGCACAAAAGTATAAAAAAATGCAGTGTAGCAAAAAGTAGTGAAATGAGTTCAGATGTCATCTAGTGGGAGACTAAGGCTGGCTTATGGCTAGGGTGACCTGTTTTACTATTATATGTAACATTTTTACATAGCGGGTTAGAGCCACGCGTGTACAATTGGAAAGGAAATAGGTTGTGGTTTCGGTTCCCAGTTTAGGAAATGAAATATTTAATATTTTCGTATCCTTGCTTTGCTAACAGGCAAAATGCAGCGTTGAGTTCCATCACTCATTCACTCATGCCTATAGAATTCGGCAGAAAGTGCGGAACGAATGTGTTTTAATGGGAACCGAGTGTCTTAACACTAGGTTCCCAGGTTTTCTCTGCCTTCCGAGCTTTGTATGGGTTACAACATTATGCTAAAAAACATACTGTAAAGTTGGCGATAGTTGTGAGAAATATCCAAAATCGAGCCACCACCGTGACGGTAAGCGTAACTTTCCCCATGGACATCTACAATCTGAAGAGGTTGCGGTGCGTAGCCGTTGAGTTGTCGGCCTTGAGAGTGAAAATGTCTGAATAGATAACGCTTGAAAGTTAAATAAAAGATGTCCAGTTTTTCACCGACCACTATGCGAAATCAAAACGCAATATCAGCACAACATATCGAACAAGCAAATGTAACAGAAAGCCAAGGTAATACTCGTTTAGTTTTACAATGGAACTAAGAGTGTAACATCATTTATATATATACATAAACTTAAGTAGGTGCAAGGTACTAAAATTGGAACGTTCGTGTCCAAGCAGCATATATGGCCACTTTAGCTCATACAAAACGAATAAAACCTTACCAAAGAAATCTCGCGAACGCTATCCACATCAATATTGCCCTTGATAAGGTTACAGTGCAACAGTGAGAAGAAGTAAATCTAGTAATAAGTACCATATTCTCCAGTACTATCTTTTTACCAACCAATTAGAACATTTCAATGTTAAGTATGGGAATAACATTCTTAACTGTACTCATCCGGCATATAGCATTATGATACTCTATTTCCCACTTTGCTCTATTTTCGAAACATATTAATTGTTAAGTAATAGAAATTAAGAGTGTCAGTGGCTGGGCTTTGTCCAAAAGAGCAGAAAAATCGAAAAATAAAATAAATATAAACATTTTCCTGAGTGAAGATCGAATCCACAACCCATGTTTCGTTTGGTTTCATAATTTAGTACACACTCCGTTTATTTGCGTACATTGCTAACCATTAGGTATGTGACAGGAAAGCCAAAATTCAGAACATTAACAAGGCAAGGGGACAGAGGGACGACGGCGGACGAGGGCGGCAAATTGGATTTCGACATCGATTGTACTTATCGCCCTGTCTGATGAGAACAAACATCCCTCTACCTGCATCCACAGTTTAGGGTGAGCAATGGATATATTGTGGCCATATTAATTTAATAACGCTCATGTGAAATTTACAATACATAAATATATACGTCTTGATGGCAATGAAAATACAATTGCAGGTAGGCAACCGAGAACCTAATGTAAGACACTCCATTCCCATTAAGATACTTTCGTTCCCGACTTCCTCGGGGCCAGTCCTGGCGCAAGAGAACAAACACGCAACAATGGTCGCGATGGGTTATGAATTCAATTCCTACTCGAGAGTACATTTGATATCTTTATTTCCTCTCTATGGTAACGAGACCACTCCACTCTCAATATCTTCAGAATTAGGCAAAATTAGATGTGTCAATCGATTAACTTTTTTATTTTTTCTGTGTACTGGATATGTTTTTCTTACATTTTTAGTATACATTCGTATATCTTACTATGTTGATCCTCTGAGAAGGAAACTAGGACGCGAGATGAACAAAGTGCTAGCTAAGGGCGACTTGTTTTAGCTTCCGCCGCCTTCCGCTTTCAATTGTATGTGGGGCAGGGACAATTTCCAGTAGCAAGGAAAATGAAGAGTTTTTATTATTTAACTACAAAAGTTATATTCAATTAAAAAAAAAACAGTAAAAATATTTTTTTGAAAACGTGTAAAAATTTTAACGTATCTGGATTTGATTTTTGTCAAAGACGCAAAATCAATCTCAAAGAAGTGAGTGGAGTAAATAAAAATATAATAACAGGAGGCGGGGGTAAAAAATCATGGCAAATGCATTATTGTTATTATTGATCACGATTCGCGACACAACTAGTTCCTGTTAGACAACCTCATAGTTCATAAAAGCTTAAATATTTTGAAACATTTATGTTCGAAAAGCCTACGCTTAAAACACAACGGGAAATGAACCCAAAACTAATACACGTAGAGTATTTAACCACTAAATAGCAAGCTTGCATGTTCTTGAATACTTATAAATTTTAGTACTTTCTAATATAAGACTGTATGGTTAGGTTATAGGGTGTATATTTAAGTGGGGGTGATGAAAGAAAGAAGAGGGTGAACGACCCTCCCTGGTTCAGTGTTACGCAACACTCAGGTCGACAGCTCCGAGCCGGCAGCTTAACTACTTAGCTTGTCATTACTTATTGAATGATCAATATCGATACTAATTGAGAGTATTTGCGAAATATTTTGCGATTTATTTATAGTGTTTTCTCTATATTTATATAAAGCGGAGGTGGAGGGTTTTAACACTAGTTTCTCTCTCCTGGATATAGCGTGAAACCGAGAAATAAAGATATAGGTACATTTATGTTAATATGAATATATTGTTTTATATGTTTCTACCGGGTATGGTGTAAGAGATTTAAATATTTTTAACACTATGTGTGAGAGGTCTAAGAATATATACCAAAAATCAAATATAGGATGTGGATTTTTTGTCTAAATTTAAATTAGATAAAAATCTAAAAATAATGTGTACGGTTACACCTATAGATAATATTGCAAAATGGAGTTTAATTTTAACTTCGTGGTTTTGCTTTTTGCTTCAACAATATAAACTCAAATAGACACTGTAGCTGTACTTCATAAGGAGCGTGAGAAGGTTGTAGCAGTCAGAGCTTTGCCCTTACGTGATACAACACCTTACTGCAAAACAAAGGATTTATATAAAACTTACTCAATGAATGTTTGTAATTGTTGAGCGGTTAACTGTACTTTCAATATTTATATTGTTTAACATAATTCAATAATACTCGTCTGTAATTATTAAATTTTGTTTTATTTTGTATTCCTCATAAAGACCAGTCGTGGCGCAGGGGCACAAAGTAAGATTGTAAAATCGACTGGTCGATCCTCATTCGAGGAGATGAAATATTTATTTAAATTTATATTTACATTTTTTCGCTCTGGTGTC
>DWAN01005102.1:0-11524 GCA_018230445.1 Heliconius hewitsoni
TAAGTATTTATATTTCCTAAGTGTGGATTAACACTTTAAAAATGTTTAAAAAAATCTACAATTAAATCGTAGAATAAGCGTGAATAAACGCACAGACAAACAGATAAAAAAAACTTTGTTTTTGGTTGTATTATGTTATTAAATGCCACCGATATTTTTTTTGCTATAAGGATATATATCTTTTGTGTACAGACACCGATTACGATTTTAAATTAGATTAATTTCTCTATTATGTTAAATGTTATATTATGCCTATATTATGAATACCATAGCAACTATTAAAAATAAAATTTCTTATGTTAAAAAAATCTCTTTAACGCTAATGGGTCATTATTAAATCAGAATTAATATTCACTTTATAATTTCTAATGATAAAATATTAACAATAAAAACTTACTTGTACAGTATAACTACTTTAATCACAAGAACTGTTAATCAGCAAACTATCACAGTTAATTTCATTTATTTATTAAACCAATTCAATTTCTTCTAATATAATTAATTTAGAATTATTATGCCAAATATAACTAAAAAAATTACACTAAATTTCCTACTCAGGTATTAGACAGCACTAGAGTCTATAATTATTGGTATAATTTACGTCGAACAACGTCGCTTTACTTACTATTTGTCAATAACATGATAAGAGCTAGCATGCCGATACTCAATATGTTATCACGTACCCACGTAGATAAAAGTGTAGATCAAGTGCCACCGAGTTAGTTTAATCCTTTCTAAAGAAAAAAAAATTCTAACAGCATTGCAATTACTTATATAAAACACAATTAAGTGTAAGTAACAAACATAATTTTGAATATATATTTTTTGATAATTATATGTATTTACTACAGTGGCTAGTTAAACATATTTATAAAAATATTATAAAAATATATTGTTATCTCACAATGTGTATTATTTTATTATTCCTGCCTATGAATCTACAAATATTAACTGTATGTTTGAGCTAACTTTTTTTAAAGATACTAACTTTTCTCGATACAAAAAAACTTGTGAAGGCAGGTTAATTTTTGGCATTTCTAATGGAGGACGTGTAACCGGCGTAGGAGACATGGTAGTGGAATGACAAAGTACAGGAGGAGAGTCGTGGAAACAAATATGCCTTTAAGAAGCAATCCAGCTCTCCTGAGGACAGATTGGAGTACGTAGTAGCTAACGGAGCCAGTATAAGAGCTGTAGCTATAGCCCGCAGTAAGAGTTAATCACCACTATATGATAAACTTGAAACTGTAGAGGGGCAGAAGCTCATGTACAAACTGGCACCTTATACAGCGACCGGGATATAGGGACGCAAGATATCGCAAAATGTCAAAGATTCCCACGGCACGCTGCTTTGTAGACATACATATGTGAAAGAGAGGTGGAGAAGCTACTACCAAGAGTTGCTGAATACTCAGCCCCAATAACCCTTGACGAAAATTGTAATTGCCTTTGATGCATGAAGAATGAAAATGCGATGGAACCGGACGACATTCCGATGCAGGCGTGCAAATCGTAAGGTTCATCAGGGCTGGGCTCTTAGTCCGTTATTACTCAATGTAATTCTTGATACTGTCTCGGCTTATATGCAGAACCAGCCTCCATGACTAATAATGTATACCGAAGACATTCATTGACGAGAGCCGACTGATACTGGTGCGTAAACTGAACCTCTGGAAGGGTACGCTTGAGAACGGAGGTCTTAAACCAAATGTGTAAATGGTGGAAGGTCCCTGGTGTGGTCTGCGACCGCAGAATACCGGCCGATCTCAAGGGGCTAATATACAGGAGCAACAGCCGACCGGTTATTTTATTCGGCAGCGAATGTTGGCCAGTACTAAGTACTTGGCACACTCAGGAGTTTCAAGTCACAGAAATAAAGATACTAAGGTAGATGTGCGACGTAACGCGGTCTGACCGCATATGTAATTTCTTGCTATGTCTGTCTCTGGAGTTAAATGGGAGATCGAACACCTCACCCACCGGGTGTGAAACCCCAGAAAGCGCTGGTTGGATGTCGTGACTCAGGACATGAGAGCCAATGATCTAACCAACGAGGACGGTTTAGAACGCGCAAAGTAAAGTAAGTTAAGCTGGAAGGCAGACCCTGGCAATATGCGCCGGGATTAATGCCAGAGAATAATTTGTGAAGTCAAAGATCGCTGACATCAGTATTGTTAAACTCCACCTTCAATAAGTACTACTAACAAACGGTATAAGTTGGTGTTAAAACGTGTTTTTACAAAAAAAAAATAAGGGACTGGTAAGAACTATAAACGGATATGATTTTAGTTGATTTTCTTAGTAAAAAACCTTTGTTATCCCGAACATCTAAAAACTATTGTGGCAACAAGCTTACAACTACTAAAATAGCTTTTTTAATAACTCTGGTGGTTCTGAGTAGAATATTCAGTCCCAATATAGTTGAAGATATAGGTACATTATCATAAATTAAAATTAAATAAGACAAGATGAAACTTATGCCAATGATTTAGATCTCTAATTCATTGGCTTCCTCACTTAGGATAAAGGTTAGGATAAATTATATCGGAAATTAGTAGGTACATACATACACAACTTATAAATATAGTTAATTAAATTAGAAGTCAGTATGTTTTGAAAACTTGTGTTCTTCTACGTAAAGGTAATATAGTAAGTAACAAGTAACCGTTATAATAGAGCCCTGCCCACATAGTATGTACGATATTGTGTATATGTTATTTTGCACAGTATGCTTGTGCAAAATAATTTTTATCTGTTAGGATGAAAATAAATACATACTTATTTCCAATGACTTATCCTCATTTTGTAAAATCGCCAAATTGAATCCTCTATGTCTTAGTACCTTCCTTCGTAGCAACACAGAATGCTACATTTTGTCTAGTCAAAGAAAATTCTATATTAAAATTCCTAATCCCATTTATGTGAATATATGTCGTTCGTACATTTTCAGCCGTCTTATATAAACTAGTCTAGACTTAACCGATTCAATGAGAAGTAAAAAAAACGATTACGGGCTAATTTATGGAATATTTATATCAAAAGTAATGCCCACATTGGTACCTGAAACTAAAATTTTGTATATAATTTATTTTTTACTTTATAGATACGGTCTTGCTTCTTGATCTTGGAGCGCTTTCTAAGATTAACTTTCCCATTGGTTGCCCAGGTAGTTGTTACATCATAGATTTCGTAGTGGACTTAACTAACGTAAACCATGTTTCCGGTATCTCTTTCTAAAGGCCACGGAAAATACGTCAACAAATGCATATCTTTATTGTCCATTTAAATTGTAACTTTTGCCTGGAAAACTCGTGACAAAAATTCCCACACCAGTATTTCTTGCCACAAGGTAATTATAGTTTTGGTTGGTTCTTTCGAGTAATTCGAACAAGTTTCCATTTCTCTTCGTATTCCGATTAATCAATTCAGTTAATAGTGATAAATTGAAGAAGTTATCAAAAAACAATGTAGAAGTTGTAATTTCAAAACCGTCAGTTTTTACAACAACTAAAGTATTTTCAATGATGGCCTTTTTTTCTTCATATTTAAGTATCATATGCTCAAGGTTAACATCCAATATGCTTTGGCTGTTTACATTGAGAATATGTCCTGTATCAATAGCATTCGCTTGTTTTTATCAAGCAATAGTTTTTATCACCTATTGTTGTGCTACTTTTCAAAACAGATCGGATTCTTATTTTTTAAATAAAATAGTTCCACATTTTCGGAGTGAATATTGAGATTTTAAACTTATTTACAAAATCTACAATAATAAATGTAATAAAACGAGGGTAACAATAAAAAAAATCCTAACTATAAATACTAACATATAAACAAAATTTGTACAGGTCATAGGGATGCTACGATTTATCAAAATTATTAAAAAATATATATTTTTAAATAACGGTATGTATGCTAAATTCCTAAAAATATTATAAGACATACATACAAAAATGTCATTCTATCCTATCTTTTTGAAACTAGATACTAGATCTAGTTAAAATATTTTAATTAGAATTTACAGAAGGATTTCTCTAATTTGTTTTAATAATTTAAGGAAATAATTTTTCGGCAATGATTTAGGAATTCAATCAGTTTTAAGCTTAAAATTAAGAAGAATTTTTGTATTTAGATATGCTAATCTCAAAAAGCTATAAATTCATAAATATTCTATTTAGGCATATCGAAATAGTAGCACACTAAACATTTTTCTATTTACCCCATTTGGCGTGCCTATTGACCCCACAAAAGTCTTAATAAAAGTTACTTATATTTTTGTATTTAATAATACATAGTAGGCAAAAAACATTTTTTGTGTGACAAATATAAAATAAAGTAATATATTAAAAATGTATGTCACTTATTATCTTAAAAAAAACTATTTGACATTTAGTATGACAGGACAGTAGACTTGGAAAGATAATCAAATAAATAAATACTATGTTACATGGGAACAAAACAATTTGTTTATTTAATCGTTTATAACATTACATTACTTAAGACCTTCTCTTGATAATATAATAAATATTAAATATATATTTCCCAAATGGATGTAGATTTGCTTAGGCCGGGCACAGTCCCTATATCTCCTGATACAGTTTTGTGGTTTGAATTTTTATTAGATCCCAATTTACTGAAAAAGCATTTATCGAAGACAAACCCAGGTATAAGCGTTTTAAATATTGATTGAATATAAAATTTTCCTTTACATTTATTTTAATACAACTTATATGGACAGAACCATCAGCATGTGATTTAATCGAAGAATTTCTAACTGTTGACTCTAAAAATGCTAACTCAAAACCAACAAGTGAAAGAGTGGTTGATGTTGATGCACCGCCTAGCCCTCCATCTACTATTACTCCTACACCACTCACTCGCAAACAACTGGCTTTGAAGATTCTTGCTTTGAAGGTAGCATCAACTATAAATTGGGACTTAGGTAAGTACTATGTAAATAATAAAATACCTTTTTTTTGTTTTATCTTTTCTTATAATATATTATTATACTTTTTTTATGTTTGTCTTTCATTTTAGATGTATTTGAAGTAAAACTTCCTCCACAAACCCAACAGCATCTAATGCAAGATCTTGTATATATGGCTTCAGATACAATGTATTCTGTACCACCACAGGTAAGTAAACTATTACTTAATTTCAATTAAATTATTTTAATGTGTCCAACTTAAACATTTAAAAAAATAATACCTATCACAAAATGAGGCTGTTGTGGAGACTATAACAGCTTCCACTGTAAATGTGATTTAACTGGATTCAATTCTGGAGGAAATAATATTTTAATTTTAATTTTCTTACTCAAGTAAAACAATAAAAGATGCTTTAACACTTGTCTAAGGCTGAGGGGCATTTTTAGAGGACATTGAGTTGCCACTCAATACAGAATGTGTCAAATTTCGTGGAAAGGAGAAGATGATTGGTGTTAATATTGTACCTGCTTTCCCTTCTATATGTGGCAAAAGCAAAAACCTAAAAAAATCATTTTTATTCTTTTTTAATCTAATTAAAACTAAACCTTAATCTTACAGATTAACAGTTTCGTTTTGATTTTGCTTTAAATTACCATTTATTTTTTGTTTTATATGCTTTCACTAGGACACAGCTCCAGAACTTTTACAAAAACCACAAATACAATTTGCGCTAACTTTATATCATAGATGGGTACTTCGGTTTCCGGTGAAAGCTGCCTTGTAAGTACTTTTTTTTTAATTAGTATTTAAGCTTAAAGATGTCTGCAGTCAATGATTAGGTTGAGTACAATTCCTACTTAGGGGAGTGCTAAATATATTTTTACAAATGTAATTGGTTGACTAAGAAAAAAATATACTTAGAATTGAACATTTTCTATCTGTTGCCAAATGTTTTTGAAACTTAATGAAATGAAATTTATTCAATGCCTCTACAAAGATGCTAACAATAAACTAAGATATAATAGACATATAAGAAGTTTTTCATATCTCGATAATATATGACATTGTATATGATGACAAAATAAGCAGTATTATTTAAAATACACTTTTGGAAGCGTGCAATGTAAACCCTAGGAGGGCAATTGAGCAATAATTTTCATTAATTGTTTTATAGTGTATAAATACAAAATATAATATAAATATTAGGGTGGACCAAAGATTTTTTTTGCATTTTATTTTAATTATAGTAAAAATATTGTTCTTTAGAACATCTGTTTTCCTGTTCTGTCTACCCTGCTGTGTACGGGATACAGCATGAAGCTGATTGATTTTTTATTTTATGAACTTCATATTTCAGACCTGGTATCCCAGGAGACGGTAGTTTTAATCCAATGAATCAGAATTTTGAGAAGATTTTACGAATGTGTGAATCATCCAGAATACATAGTATAAAATATCTAGATAGTGTATTATCATTATATGACACCACACTAGCTCGGAGAGAGCCAAAACGAATTAAGATTCCCATCATGGAAACGTTTGCTCATTTAACGGAGGATTCCAATGATTTAAATCACGACTGGAATGCTGGAGACATTGTAATAAGTCAATATGAGCTAGCTATGCAAATCCATTTTGATCTATGCTACAATTATTTCTTTTATGGGCAACACGACTTAGCTAAACAGCATATTCTAGGTTGCAGAGAAAATATGAGCCTTCTTGAAAAGGAAGTATCCAATATGGGTTACGGAAAAAACAAAACAATGCCTTGGGGTAATTTCTACTATGCGAGTGTTAATGAAGCTGATATTTTAGGCTACATAAGAGCATTGAATCTCGGTTACGAAGTTTTAAATGAGGAGCCGACTCTTTTGCAGAAACTTCAAGAATCTATTGCTAATCACTACACGGGAATAATAGCCATTCTTCAAGCAGATAATTTGGCGAGAGAAATACCAATGGTCCACAGGGAGGTTGTCGAATTAGACATACAAGGCTCCGCTTCGAGTGGAGCGTTTACAGTAGCTAGGGATCTCTTAAACAGAGTATCAGCACTTAATGCAGTCAGATATGCTTTAGAAGGTGGAATTCCCTCTACCCATCCTGATTTTCTAAATAAATTCAAAACCTTGGGCATAAAATTTTTCGATTTGCTGTTATGGGCTCTCGCCCCGGTTGTAATGTCAGATTTGTCTGATGACGATTGGGAAAATCTTAATTTTTTTTTCCTGCATTTGGCCACTTCGCAATGCAAAATACCATTCGATAAAATGGAAGACTATTTAAAAAAATATGTTGGTGAATCAGCCCATACTATAAGAAAGAAGTTAATATCTAACGCACAGTATAGTGAAATACTAAATGATCCGAATAATAGTGATGATGAAACAATGGATATTCCTAGAGAATTGTTGACTGATGATTGGGAGACACCCGATTTCGAATTCAAACCTGTGCCCGAACTTGAGATGGGGAAATTAAAGAAACGTCTCATAGAGGCTTCTACAGCGGATGATGTACGTATGTGTTTAGTGAAACTAGCTACTATGGCGCCTTCTTCACCATTGTGGAAAATAAGTCCATCGTGGAAACCTCCTGGTAGTTTAGGCAACGCTCTCATTTCTTTGCCTCGTGGTTTTTTGCAAGACTTTGGCTATATCGTGTCCGGTGCAGCAAGGGCACGAGCGGAAGCAGGGTGTGCGCGAACTGCTCTTTCTTTACTGTCGGTATTGGACGGAGAAGCGAGAAGCCAATTAGGCAGTGGATCTGATCCAACACTGTACCGTCTTTGCCGCCAGTTGTCGTGGGAAGTTTTGTATCTACAATTAAATGTAGTACTGACGGAGTGGCCTCATCACCGAATGAATTTGCCCGCGTTAGCAAATAAAAGCAAAGCCTGCATAGCAGCAGCCACTTCCGGAGATAACGTTATACCTCGACCTCAAGTAAGTCAGATTACTTTACACTTTTTCCCTGTTTTCTTTCCTGAATGTAAATAGTTAAAGTATAGTGCCTTAATGTATAACTCAGTTTAAGTTTTTTTCATAGCGTCACGCTGTATCCCGCACACGGTAGGGTTAAGTTCCGCCACTCAACACTCAAAGCTTACAAAATCGGCGGTAAGTGAAGATGAACGATGAACCAGAATTCGGTTGAAAAGTGGGGAGTGAGAGTCCTAGTGCTAGGACTCCACTCTCTCTGTCTACTCTGCTTCATGCGAGATGCAGCGTGCTTAATTGCTTAAATACATATATTATACAAATAAAATCATGACCAGGTAATCGAAGCATGTTGGACATGCCTAGTGAATGCGTGTGAGTGGGAAGGCGCTAGTGTAGTCAACGGACCGGGAGAAGTCGCCGCGGCGTTGTGCGCCGCGTGCTTCGAACTACAAAGGGGGAAAGCTGCTAGAAAGTTCCCCAGGCCATTATGGGACTTTGGTAATAATATCCTTATACATATTAATGTAGATATACGGCTATATACGGCTATTTATAAATTAATTATAACCTCTAAGATAATATATATGTTTTGCATTATTTTACACTCATATGCATACATATTTAGTGCACACATATTTACTCCACTTATACTTCTTATCTTATTGTTCTAATATAACACTATATATAGCATTATAGAATTAAAACTTATCGAAAATTTGTATGTTAATGACTAAAGAAAAAGTAGAATAAATCGTATATTTGTTACGTACATATTCATAATAAAAAACTAAATTTAGTTGCAAATTTCAGCACTATCAATATTTAGTAATGGATCGAACGGTGGAGTAAAACGTTCAGCCGGAGGGGCGCCTTCACATTCACGGGAATCTTCAAACGCTGAAGCGCGTAACGCATTCAATACGTTCCTCTCCACACTGCGAGAACCACTTGCAGTCAGTGTGATGATGTCCTTACTCGCCAGAATCCATAATCTTCTCACCATTGATGATAGCTCTTTAGAACTGGTGGTGGAATATACAAACTTATGGCCTTCGAATATATCCAACATAAATAATTATAATATAAAGCAAGTATTGGAGTCTTTGACGGACTTACTAGAGAGGAGTTTGAAGCTGTATCCCTATAACACCTCATGGTACGTATAATTTCTTTTTTTATTAAGACATGCGTATTGCTGCCGGTAACAAGGTTAACGATGCCTTAGCTGGTGTGGTCGTACACAATGCAGTGTTGGACCCACGGCTGCGAAACGTCGGTATTACAGAATAAGAATGAAAGAAAAATGAATACTGTGGAAATGCAATCTCGACGAAACGAAGAACGTGTTCAGCTGCTTTAGGTGGCACGTCGAGCGAATGTGTGATGAAAGAACGGCAAAAATTATTTATACTGAAAAGTGATGGGTAAGAGAGGTAGGGGTATACCTCGATTAACCTTCAAAAACACAGTATCAAAGATACTGGAGGAAGATTATGTAAAAGACACAACAGTGACAGTTGAGGCGAAAGAAATAGGTACAGGACGTACAGCGCTCTGTTCTCTCTGACTACCCCGCTAGGGCTTCAGCTTGAAGCTAAGTTAAGTTGAATATTTCATAAATCTCTGTAAATTGTGATAAATATATAAAAAAATCAACGCAGCTGGTTGCGCTTTAACCTTTGTGGCTTAGTGGTCTGAGAGTTTGGACGATTTAAATATGTTAAAATTATGTACATCTGAAATGTTATCATTAATGTATTTATGTAAATCTAAAATGTTATAATTAATAACTAAATCTGAATTTTTAGGCTTCGTTTATACGGCGACGTAGAAATGGCAAGTGGTCGTTGGGCAGCGGCCCTACGTCGGTATTTATGCGCTTTAACGGCTGCTACTTGGCACTTTGCCAAGCGATCACCCGATGAAGGCAGCCTGGCACGTAGAGCTGCCAGATGCTGTCAGGCCCTCGCCGCACCTACTCAGGCAGTGGCTCTCTGTCAGTTGCCCGAGGAACCTGATTATGTGACGGCCTTCAAATGCTTGGCTGAGAAGGTGAGTGGTTTAAGTAGATTATGTTTGTGAGACCAGTCGTGAGGCAGGGGCACAAAGTGTGACTGTAAAATCGACTGGTTGTGGGTTCAAAGAAAATGAAATATTTATTTATATTTATATTATCTTTTCTCCGCTCTGGTGTCGAGACCTAGTAGTAGGTTAATTCGCCCAACCCTGCTGTGTGCCGGATACCGCGCGACGCTGATTAGTTTGATGCTGCGGCAGACGTGCCACGCGGCGGACGCCATGGACGGCTACTACGCGTGCGTGTGGGACGGCACGCTGCTGGAGGTGGCGGTGGCGCTGCACGCGCGGCGCGGCGAGGGCGGGCGGCGCGCGCGCGCCGTGCGGGCGGCCGGCGCGCTCGAGCTCAACGCCAACAACAGCGACGACATCCAGCGCGAGGCGGCCGCCGTGCGCCGCGCGCGCCTGCTGCGCGCCTTGACCAACCAATATGTTGCTTGAATAAATGTTTACCTTCGTTTCACTTGTTTCTTTGGTTGTATTTAGAACGTGCTTGTTGAGAGCGACTCTGTTCGGCGACGTTGTGTTGTGTGTATAACACAAGATGGAGATATTAAATCACTCTGTGCTCCGTTTTTCGCTCAACTTTAGATGCATTATGTGTTGAGTGGCGAAACTCAACACCACGCATTGCATTGTTATCGGAGAAATAAAAATAATGAAGAGAGATGAGAAAGTGAAAATAATTAATTTCTTGGAAAATAATTAATTTCTTCAGAAATCGCCCTGCGAATCGCAGCCGCATACGGATAAAAACAAAGACTGTTTTAAAGGTAATTTACCTACAAGACTTCTTGAGCTGTCTATTAGTGGCTAATGAATACGTAATGAATGACGTTTGAAACTTCTTACATATTTTCATTACAATACAGTTCTGTGCCGTGCGTTACGAGGGCCTCTTGTTTGTTTAAAAAGAGAAAAAATTGTTTACATATAATATTGGATTTGGTTAAACTTTTATTTTTCGTAATGTCTCATTTATACCGAAATTTGTCAATATTTCCATTCAATAAAAAGAAGTTATTACATTCAAAAATCTATATGAACTTTAGTTTTCAATCATAAAGTACAAAATCACAAAGACGTATCCCAATTTCACCATCAATTTACTATTATATATATTGTGTATTAGTTTGCCTAAAGAAATGGTACAAAATGAATGCGGTAATTTAATATACATACCTTTACATACTCCAGTATGAGTTATATACATGATGGAATCGTCAGCGCTCCTTTTACGGGAACACCATATAGAGTAAAATATTTTAAACCCATACCTAAAGAAATTAATAAAGACTTTCATTTTTCATTCTTTTATATTAATTTTTGGGAAAAAAAATGTATTAGGCTTTTATAAAGTAGTTAAAACTGTGGTTTCATTTAAAGTGTTACATACAAAAACACTGTATATTCACGTACAGAACAGTTATAAGGTAAAATAAAAGAAATGTTTCGTCTATTTGTTTTATTTAACAATAAGTTGAATTATACTATCGATGGCATGTAGTATCTATATATAGATATACATACATATATATATATATATATATATATATATATATATATATATATATA
>DWAN01005103.1:0-11523 GCA_018230445.1 Heliconius hewitsoni
AATCTCTAAAAGATTTTGGGTTCTTCACGTTCACAACTATAAACGGTTCTAACCATTAGACACATCACGAGCCAAGGAATTGTTTATTAAATAATATTTTCAAAGGAGTTTGAGATATCAGTTACCCACTCAACAAATAATGCCTCCAGAAGCCGCCGGAAAATGTGGAATGCAAGTGTCTTAATGGGAACAGAGAGCCTGAACGCTACGTTCCTAGGTTCCATCTATATACCGTGCTATGTGCGGAATTCAGGGTAAATCTAAAAAAAATATATATTCACCGTTTTATGGTTTAAATGTTGAATATA
The DNA here is from genome assembly GCA_018230445.1 of Heliconius hewitsoni. Taxonomy (NCBI): domain Eukaryota; kingdom Metazoa; phylum Arthropoda; class Insecta; order Lepidoptera; family Nymphalidae; genus Heliconius; species Heliconius hewitsoni. Next base: position 309 of record DWAN01005103.1, read on the forward strand.
TTGTCATTTCACACCAACCTAGCATTACCGATACCGATACCTATGTTTATACATACAGAAAGCTACGATATCACAAAACAGCGTAGTTCTCGTTCAAAAATACACCAATTTATATGAGTAATTTATACTCCGGTCACATTTCCTTAGAATTTGTACTATTATTGATATTGTATAAACATCACTGTATTTATTAAAGCCACGAAAACATATTTTCAAGTGGTACCTGAACTAACGTGAATAACTCTCGATAGTCGCAAGCGAACGCGTAAATATTTGTTCACCAAATTGAATAGTTTGGACGACAATTCCGGAATATCGTTTCCAGTAACAATTCAAGATCAGCTGCTTTTCCAATAGCTCATTTGTTGAATATCTTCGATATATACCGTTTAATTAGGCCATATTCTGAGAGACGACTAAAAGTGATTTTTGATTTTTAATATAAATATAAGCTTCAAATATTTTCATTGTTTTGGTTCTATTGTTCCCACACACAGCAGGGTAGGCTGAGGCAACCTAGTGTTAAGTCACTCCGTTCCTGGACTACACTTTTCTATATATACAATGTGCACTTTTATAAAATTTTAAAATATAAATATAAAAAACATTTCATCGCTATCCACAAATTTAAATCGTAATTTTATTAATAATTAGGATCAAGTTATAACTTGATCCAAATTAATGACATAATAATAATAAGGGACAACTATGTCACTGTGCGAGCACAACGTTTATAATATAAAAAAATCATATCTTAATATATATAAAATTAATGCATGCAATTAATTCCTTTCCTAACTGTAGTTCAGAATTTACTAACACAAAATTATAGATATTATTAAAGCTAGCTTTTAATTAAAAAAAAATATACAAACATTTTGTAGCAGGCACCTAAGTGAGTAAGTGAGTGAGTAACAAACAATACATGACGATTTTGGGTTCGATTTTCATTTTAATAAACGTTACTATAAAAAAATATTTCCGGTATGATGAAACAAACCATGGCGTAAGGTATCAACACATACAATATATATCTAATATAGGCGGAAAATGGAGCACAGAATATTTTAATAATAGGTTTTCAATGCTTATAAAAAATACTTATGTCTATATTGACGCCGTCGCGACGTCGTGACTGTAACGTGACGGTTGTGAGTTCGGTCCCCACTCGAATAATTTAGTATTACTTAATATATTCATTTCTTTGCTCTGTCACCAGGGTTTTGGCCTTTTCAAGCCTGGCGTTCGGTTCTGCCACTTAACACGCAATGCCTCGAAAAATTCAGTCTTAACTCTAGGTTCCCTAGCCTGCCATGTGCGGAATATGCGATAGAGCTGATTATTGATTTTATTAAACTTGTCTAAATTTGAATGTAATGTTATTCAAAGGATAATCCATAGACTATAAAGAAACGAAAAGAAACCCTTTAGTAAAATAACGACGAACTGAACACAATGAAGTCAATTTTGTTAAAAGGAACGATACCGCGACCTATTTTAACAGCTTGTGCTGCTCTTGAATAAATTATATTATATAGATTTGTAGAGTTATGTTATTATTTCTTGGTTAAACTAATGATAGATATTTTTCTAAATAATTTACATTTACGCTGTATTCTATATATAGCCAGTGGGAACCCCTAGTGTTAAGATACTCCGTTCTCGACTTTCCACTAAAATTCAGTCCACCGAGTGGAAATAGAACCCACAACCGTCGCGTTACTTTCAAACCTCTGTACCCCAAGGGCCTTCAAAAAAATTATTTCTTTAAATATACAACATATTTTTCCAAACCTGGACGACCCTATTTCAAGCTGTCGACGCCTGAACTTCGTACGCGATGTAATTACCCATACTGATTACTTTACGTTGTTTTCTGTGTATGGCAATTTTTCAATCTCTGGATGTAAACGTCAGATGTGAAACGAAAAGCTAAGTAAATGGGCTGCAATGTAAAACTGCCAGCATTTTATAAAGATATTTTAAGTTGTAGCTATAATGTTAACTTGCTATATTTACCGATGATAACATGGTGTGTTTTACTTATCTGTAATAGGCCACAGTAAGTGTGCTACGGCATATAGCATCGTTCTTTGATAGACAGCCGTGGTTATAAATAAATATATAAAAGACGCTACTTTATTCATTTGAAGTAAGAAGTAAATTATACCTGGGTTGGAGCAGTGAAGGGCTTCTGAGGCCTACACCTGTGGTCCCAGTTATTTCTCCAAGTAGAAAAGCATTAATATTTGCATTTGAATGTATAATAAAAGTAAAATTCGAAAGCACAGTGTGAAAGGTACTAGAGGAAGGTCACATAAAAAACATGAGGACGTCCTGGTATGTATGAAAGGTTTGACGATATAAGGCGAAAGAGGGGCTCTACACCCTAGCGTTTGACGCTCTGGTCTCTTTAACTACCCGCTAAGGATAAAATGTGAAGTTAAATTTTAAGTTATAAAAGTATTTTACATCTACATCTGCAATTTCTTTAAAATATAGAAAACGAAACATATGAATTAGTTTTAGTATATCCGATATATCTTATTTGTAGATAGCTTCTATGTTAAAAACTTTTAAAGAAATATGGTTTTCAAGCAATTTGGGTCATCGGTTACACTAGATAATGTAGTAACAAAGTCTAGAACTTCGAGAGCACCTTGATAATAATTGAGTGTAGCTTACTTCGAAGCTATTTCATTTTTCCATCATGTTTCTATACGCTTAGCATATATATAAGTATAAAGCGCCAACATCTCATGAAATTAAAATTAAAATCACATCCGCGCTGATACATTCCTAGCAGTATGTTTATACGTGTATTATAAAAAGAACTTTATTTATTATATATTTTATTTATATTTTTTTGATACAGATCCCGCACACAGCAGAGCATAGTGTAGTGTTAAGACACTCCGTTCCACTTTATCTAGTCTTTGTAATAGTAAGCTAGAACTTTTCACTATACTAATAAGTTTCATCTTAACTGTATATTCTAAACAAATATAGATAGATATTTTATCTCATTTAGATATTTTTTTAAAGGTTCCCTTTAAGCCATTTCATTTAAATCCGTCCAGTAGTTTTTGCTTGAATCACGAGCAACAGAGATACAGACAGACAGGAATTACAAAAAATCATTCTTACCTTCTTTTACTTGTATAGTCCTCGATAAGTTTTCCACTTTCCGCCGAGTTTTGGAGGCGTTACGTGTTGAGTACGGAACTCAACGCCGCGCTTTGTTACGACACCAGAGCGAAAAAATAAAAAAAATATTTACAGTTGTATAACTTTATATATATACCCATATATCTGTACAGAAAATAATAAAAAATAGATATACCGTTAACTTTAGGCGACATTATTTCCCATCTAATAGCCATTCTAGTCATCTAATATGCACGTATATAATATATATATCTATGTCGGTATTATATGATACGAATTTTTGACGAGGCTTCAAAGAGGAGGTATAAGAAGTGGATCTTAAGATATAAGTACATTTTTAATTTTTTAATACCTAACGATTGTGTTTAATAAAATATATATGAAAATAGAAAATTTTATCATATATTATTAAAAAATTTATCATAAGTTCATATTTAAAAATATAATTCTCATCTTATCTTGATATATTTCTCAACTTATTTATTTCGTAATTTTTATATAAAATATCATTATCATATTATAACAAACTTTATATTTTTTCTACATAGGGTATAACTATATTAATACATACCTTTTATTATAATTATCTATCACCGCTATCGCCGCTTAGATCAATCAGATCGTCATCACAGTTAAAAAAATACCAAATTTCTTTAAACCTCGCCTGGCACATTTTCAACTTTCCTGGCTTAAAGGGAAAAGTCACCATTATTTATAATACGTGTGGTATTGATGCGTCTACAAATGATTCCTTTATACCTTCATTATTCCCATTTGGATTGACATCACCCTACTTAGGCGCGTGGTTTTGAAAGTAGGTCAATGGCGTAACCATAAATTTTGTGATTTGCTCAGAACTAAAAACAACGTGTCGGTTCGTGTAATACATTTTGAATTGTAATACATGTAAATGAAATATTTATTTAAATTTATATTTTCATTTCTCCGCTCCGGTGTCGAGGATGGCGTTGAGTTCCACCACTCAACACGCAATGCCTCCAGAATTCGGCGGAAAGTGGGAAACGGAGTGTCTCAACACTAGGTTCCCTTTACCTACCCAGCTGAGCGCGAGATACAGCTTGATGCTAATATAGTTAAAGAAGGCTCTTTTAAATGCATAAAGCTAAAATCATGTGGGAGCTCCCAATTCCAACTGATGTAAAAGTAACACACAATGGACTAGATTTTACCTTGACAAAACAATAAAACTTATTTAATAGATATTAAGTATAGTGATTCTTTTTTAACTGACTAAAGCATAGGGCAGAGTAGGCAAAGTGAACCTAATGTTTTTTATTTTTTTTATTGTTATTTCTTAACACTACAGACACTTGGTCCGTACACTTTTTAAATTTATTATTATATCTAATATCCTTATCATATATATTAATTACATTATCGTTTACATACAATCAATATCTATAATAAGCAAATTATATTTTTAACTTTACATTATTTTACAAAATTTTTTGAATTTTTTTTCGAACCTAATGTTAAAATACTAGTGGCGCAGCAGCACAACTGCGACTATAAACGCGACGGTTGTAGGTAAGATTTGTATTCGGGGGAATACTGGATCTGGCAAAGCGCGACGTTGAATTACGCCACTCAACACGCATTGCCTCAAAAAGACGGAAAGCGGAGTACGGAAATGTTTTAATGGGAATGAAATCTCTTAACGCTATGTTCCCAGGTTCCCTCTGCCTACCTTGCTATTTGCAAGATACAGCATATGATGAAAAAAAGGTAGAGACGCTTAATGCCGTACTTAATATCACCAGGGCGGGCCATTATTAATTTCCACAATCCTTCCCGCTGCACCACGACGAGTTCAATCAATGAATGATTCGTTATTTCTACTCTGAATAAATCTTGTATGTAAAAAGTGTAAGAATTACCTTATATGTACTATCAAAGAATTCTGTATTATAAGAATGAACGAGTTCAGGAAGTAAACCCGTACCTTTTCGTTTGTTAAATTTCTTTAGACATTTTTTTTCCATATGAATAAGGATTGAAGATACATAATCCCTTAATATTTTGGTTTATTTTAGTTGTTTTTTTCTTATCTATATACACTAAAAAGTAGAATAATACTTTTCATATTTAAATAATATTTGTGGCGCAGGGGCACAAATGAGCGACTATGACCCGACATGTTGTGAGTTCGATTTCTGCTCGAGAAAACGAATATATAATATACATTTTTTTTTATATTTAAATTTTCTTGCACTGGTAATAAAGCAAAGCGTGGCATTAAGCTGCGCTACTCAACACACAATGCCTCCAGAATACAGCGGAAAGCAGGGAACGATAGTGTTTTAATGGGGACGAATTGTCTTTAGATTTCCGGGTTCCCTCTGCTTATCCCGCTATGTGCGGGGTACTAAGTGAAGTTAAAAAATAATATAACAAGTTCTTATACATAAAAAATAAAAAAAACAAATAATCGTATTTATTATAAGTGCTAAAAATATTATCCTCCTTGAACTTTAGTTAGAATTACTTTTAAAAGTTACATAATTAAATTGAATTGGCGAACAATTTAATTTGTCTTTCGCCCTGTGTCGCCGTGGTCACGTCCCGTTTAAATAAGTTCCACCAGCGTGTTGGACCTTGTGCTGTTTATGAATACATAATACAATTTCAAAGCAATAAAATGGCTCGTAAAGCCATATAGTGAATGAATAGAAAACATTTATTCACGTATTTTCATGTATATAAACCGACTTTCATAAAAAAAGAGGTTTAATTCGCCGGAATCTTTTTTTTCCATCTATTTTTTCGTATTGCATTCGTCTAGATTTGAACCCAATATAAGTTAAGAATCTAAATTAAATAACTAATCAACTCATTTGAAAGTTATAACAACCAGCTAACTATTCCTATATACTTATTATTATTGACAATGCTATCTTTAAACAAAAGTTAAGAGAGTATTCGTATTACGAAGTTATAATACAATGAAACAAGTTACCAACAACATTATAGAAATACTTGTTCTCTATTATAATATTCTATCTTATTAAATGCTTTCCACAACATTCTTGGTTAATGAACCACTTGCCAATTATAAAATTTGATTTAACTTAAATTATAATGAAATGATTAGAAGGCAGCCGTGGCGCAGTGGCAATAGCGTGTGACTGTAAATGCGATTGGTTGTGGGTTCGTTTCCCACTCGAGGAGATGAAATATTTAATATTGTTGAAGAAATTATCTTCACTCTGGTTTCGAGGCACAGCGATGTTGAATGGATAGTTTGTTGATGGGGAATGTGTTAAAAATAGATTCCCTCTGTCTATCCTGCTACATGCAAAATATAACGTGAAGCTGAAAAAAAATCATTTTTCAAAAATCTATTCTTTGATTTTAATATGTTTTATGTTAATATAATGTTTATGTATATAAAAGTTAACGTTATTATTTCCAAACTTAGGCACTTGTAGGTAGAATGACACAATCTTGTTTTATGTATTTGCTCTTTCTTCATCCGATTTCTATGAAACTTTAATGGGTTGAGTGAATATGTATGTATTAAGAAGATATTGGTGAAATTCGGAAATTCCATTGAAATATTCAATATTTACTCGAACGTGTAGCGTAATTTATCTTACTATAGACTTTTTGAATTTGTTATAAAAATAATAAATGATTCTTTTATTATTTTTATAACTAATTCAAAAAGTCTATAGTATATAGATATTTCATCTCCTCGAGTGGGGATCGTCGTCGATCGATCGACTTTGTGCCGTAATTATTAAATAATTGTTAAATTATTTAATAATTGTTAAATTTGACTTTACAAATGCAAATATGGCTTATTTTACCTATAGATTAAAAAGGGGTTGGCTTTAATATGTAAATTAAATCACAGTGAGGTGCAAAATATATATATATATATTTAAATATATTGTTAACATTTATAAAAAAATAAATCAAAAGGCATTCAGTCGTGGCGCAGGGGTAGAAAATATAAATGTAAAACCGACTGGTTGTGGGTTCGATCCCCGCTCGAGGAGATGAAATAGTTATTTAAATTTCCATTTCTTCGCTCCGGTATCGAGGCAAAGCTATTCTACCACTCGACACTCTGCTGTGTGCGGGATACAGCGTGAAGCTGATTTACATGTATGGTGGTGTGTATACACAGTCGTGGTGCAGGGGTATGTGACTATAAACGCGACTGGTTGTAGGTGAGATACTTTCATTTCTTCACTTTGTTTCACGGCGTTGAGATCCGCTACTCAACACGCAATACTCCAGAATTCCATAGAAAATGGGAAACTGTGTGTCTTAACACTAGGTTCGCTCAACCTACCCTGTTGTATGCGAAATACAGCGTGAAGGTGATTTAATTTATTTTTTAGTCATCATTAATACGCAATTGGAATGTTAAAAATAGAATAATATATTGCAAGTTTATTCTGTAATAATATGCTTTGAGATATATTAGATTTATTAACTTTTCAGTTAATATGTTAATTTTAAACGTAAATTTTAATTTTTATATTTTGGATGAATGTGAAGTGTATTTGATATATACAAGTGTATATAAAAGTGTATGTACAATATAGTATACATTGAAAACTAAAGTTTCAGTACATTCAAAAAAATAGTTATTTTACAGCAACTTAGTTAAACAAAATATTGATATAACTCTTTTATTTTACGAATCAGTTCAAATAAAACGAGCATTAAAACGAGCAAGATTAAAGAAGGTTTACCAGAGTCCAATAGTAAAATCGCAATTAAATCCGCCAAACTGTTTCTGATATTAATGTGCACAAACGCACATACAAACGCACAAAAACAAAAATAAACAAACAAAAATAAAAAAATGATATTTGGTTTTATTATATTGATAAATGTCTCCAATATTAGATTTTCCCCTAATTATATCTTTCATGTACAGACAGCGATCAGTTACCATTTTATTATATGTAGAGTAAATTTAATAAATTATTAAAAATGAATGCCATCGTGGCAAAGTGATAGTTGTGGGTTCTGTTTTCACTCAGGACATTGATTTTCGCGTTCTGGTAAGACAAATTGCGATGTTAAACTCCTTCTGTGAGCATTGTCTTGAATTCTATATTAATATTATAAATATTTTATTAGTGAAATATCGTTTCTTTTATTAAGTATTTTTTGTGAATACGTATTCATTTTAAGCAACTATTAAGATCCATAGATCTATATGGATCACGAAGTGGAAGAGTGAGTGTGTTAACCTTGAATAGATATTAGATGGATATTTTATATAACTTTATACTCAATGCACTCAGGAAGTGAGTGACAATTGCATCGTCCGGCTATCAACGACAGCTTCTATTTAGGACGCTGCGAAGATAAAGCGTAACAAGTTCAATGAGAACGATGCAGCGTCTTTTGAATGTCTATGAAGTTAAAATATTTAATATTTTCAATGCCTCCAGAATTCGGTAGAAAATGGAGAACGGAGTGTCTTAACACTAGATCTCACTATCTCGCTACGTGTGGGATATAGCGTGAAGCTAACAAATCCATAAATATGACGCATTTATTTTCCAACGGAGCAAATTTGTGACATTCATTTTTCATCGCAATATGTTTTATATCTGTAACTAGTACCAGTTATCCATTCCTTGGAAAATGTAACAATTTGTAAGTTTATTATAACAATATATTTCACAAGACGCCATTCAAAATGCTATATTTGTGAACATTATCTAGATAAAAAATAAAAATCTATGAAACACAAAGAAACTTTACTGAATTCATTAATTATTTTTTACATAACCATTCTTCTATCTTATCCGGTCTTGACACTTGTTCTCTGAGTACTGAAAAATGGTCACATTTACTTAACAAAATTCAATTATAAAATATTTTTTTATGTCTTATTCTCACCTTACCTCAAAAGGACAAAAACGGGACCCTTATAAGTATGTATATACACTTTGTTGTTCTTCTGTCTATACCATTTATCTCAAGACCGCATAGACATATTAATCTGAAATTAATATCGAATATTCAGTTCACTTGGGCTCAGAAAAAAATTTAGTTTCTAAGTCAACGCTAAAATATACTAACATTAATGCATTGTTTTTGCTGCATTTTGTATGAATTCGCTGCGCTATCAATATATATAGTGTATTTCCTGTGAATATATGTATGAATTGAAAACAAAGAATGCAAATACAGGAAAAATTCGAAAAGCGAAAATTTATAAGTGAATACCTTATGTGGACGAGTCGTACTCGCATTTGACCGGTTTTTTGCTTACTATAATATAGAATAGTTATTCTTAAAAAAGCCCCATTAACTTTGTCGATTACAAATATGTAGACAATATATATATATTTTAGCATCCCAAAGTATCCCGTATATAGCAAGGTATTCAGACCGGGAACCGGGAACCTAGTGTTAAGACACTTTATTCCATATTTTTAATAAAATTTACGAGGCATTGTATATTGAATTATTAATTTGGTGCGTAGAAGTACCAATTTGAAGCGAAAACTTATACAAATATATTTATTCTTCATTGGCTGCCTTATCAATCGTGAATGTGTAAATTTATAAAAATACCATTTTTGTGTAAATTTATAAAAATACGTCGATGGAAAATTAATTTCAAATTCATTTTCAAACTAATTTTTTATTAAAAAAAATATGTTTTTTTCAATGTTTTTCAAAGCCATTCACTTTAGTATCTCTTTAATGTATTCTCGCCTTTATAGTTTTTATTTTGAAAAATTCTGGAAAAAATATTTTCACAAATTAACAGAATAAGCTAATCGATTTGTCAATTTAGTTATTATCATTACTGAATGAATAATTATTAATTGCTCAGTTTATATTTAAATATTGTTACAAAATGAATCATATTACACCAAATAAAATCAATAAAATCTTTCGATGTCAGCTGCTTTTTCCATTTACTTTTTCTTCTTCTTTTTGCATTTTTCCTTCTTGATTTTCCGAGATGACCGACTAAAGGCTGGGCAAGATGTTTATTATTTCGTATTTAAGAAAAAGAAATATTCATTTAGTAGGAATATCATTATACTCGTAATTTTTTTTTAGTAATTATTGATTTTACTCACAAAAATTGTCGTATTCAGAGAGATTAGCTCGGACAAACAGAAAGACAGACTGACAAAAATTTTAAAAAATGTTTGTTTGTATTTTGATATCATATAAATAGCTATACGCACTTGATTTTTCAAATTTTTATACGGTTGTTTTGAAATCACAAACATCCCCTTTTATTTTATTTATAAAGTGATATAGATAAAGTGAGGATGAGATGAGTCACAACTCAACGAGTGAACAAATGGTTTCATTTTCACTCTTTGTAATCAATCTAATTAAGCTAAATATAATGAGAAATGTAACAAGGAAAAAGTGGTTACGCTTAAAATTACAAACCAGGCTTGAGAAACAAGCCCGTTTTAGAAAATTTTATAAATTTTATTTAATTTTGATAAAGGTAAATATATAGGGTAAATAATAATAATAAGTACCTAATATTATTGATATTTTTCACATATTATTTAATAATAGTTGTACGATTTAATAATGCATCGTGCATTTTATTTTTATATTTTACGACCCGGTCGCGGCTTCCACCTTTAGGACTACATAAGTATTTATTTACTAATCTGAATTATTTTTGTGTTCAAATAACATTTTAATTTCAAAGATAACATTCTTACATTGAAAACTAAAGTATTAGCCAATTCAATGAACAAAAATATTTTATATCAATTTTATTGAACCAAATATCTACTTTATGTTTATATATTTTTTATTCTATTGAAATAAAATAAACACTAAATGTTAAAGGAAGTTTACCAAAACAGAAAAGTTAAAACTGCATTTAAGCACAGACAAAAGGATAAACTGAGAGACACAATATTGTTTCGGCACTAATAAATGATATGATGACTGATTTTGTCTGATTGAATCTGACTGACTGAGCTAAGACACACGCACAACCGTAAACGCTGATGGTAGAAACGTGAAATTTGGACAGATGTTTATTTTTATAATCTGGACA
>DWAN01005104.1:0-11521 GCA_018230445.1 Heliconius hewitsoni
CAACACGCAATGCCTCTAGAATTCGGCGGAAAGTGGGTAACGGAGTGTCTTAACACTAGGTTTCGTCTGCCTACCCTGCTGTATGTGGGATACAGCGTGTAACTGATTTATTTAAGTTATTATATTATAATAGTCGTTAAGACAAGTAAGTATATTAAAAAAGTAATTAATAAGATAATTTTTGGAAGCCTTATTAGATCTTAAGCATTCGACAAAGTATCCATTTACTTTAAAAATATGTTTTTTGACTTTTATAAAAATAAGTAAATATTTTAAAGTAAACATTCTTATACTAAACTAATACTAAAACATTATAATTATTAGAATTTAAAAAATAATAAATAAATTTATAATTTACAAAAGTTATACGAAAATCTCGCTGTTTTATATTAAGTTTCCAGCAATACAGAAGCTACAGAAATTTCTAGTTAGGTCACTTTCATTCTAATCGTGTGATATTTTTAATTAACAATTTCTTAAAGTGACACTCGTAGCCGCACTAACTGTCACTTGTTCGAGGTCGAGAAACCGAAAGTATGCGTCAGTATGCGGGACATGCTTTGGCCATAAAAAATAAAGGATATTCCGAATGTAAACTATTTTCTATTTTCTTTTTGTTGTACACATCAAAATAGTCCGGCATTATTTTAGTCCTCCACGATGGCCTCCAAGCTATACTTTGCATATAAAAGTAATGTATGGCTCCTAATAAAATTAGTTATTTAAACACATTAAGAGTGGTGCTACATACTAAATCTTAATTTATTTAATGTTTGAATGTCTTTTTTTCGTTCGATCGCTTTGACCAACTCACAATATATAGATATATATATTTTTTTTATATAAACAGTAGGATAACAACAAAATATGTATTTTAATTAAACATTCATTAACTTATATAAATGATTTATTAAATAGACCCTACAAAAATTACAAGCTACAATGTCAGTTTTACCAGAGCGAAGAAAATGAAAATAATAAATACTACTAGTAAGAACTTTTCAACTAGTAAGAATCGAACCCGAAACCGGTCACACACGTCTGCCCCTGCGCCACCACTGACCTCCAAACCACATTGAAAATCATTTATTGCATTATTAATTAATAATTTCATACCTTACACACGTACAACGCACATAGGACATATATAAATAGAATACAAGCGTCATCCCACCAAATATGTATTTTGTATTATTAACTAATTCCTAATATGGGTGTTGTTCCATATAATATTCAAAGAATGGAATACGAAATCTTCTCTGGTTGAATTCTTATTAATATTGGTTTTTTATGCAAAAGATAGACCTCTTTTTTCTCAGCGTTACACTGTATGCCTCATATAGCAGGTTAGAAAGAGAAACTAAACGAAATTAGACACTCCGTTCTCTTACTTTCCGCTGAATTTGCGAGACATTATAAATTATAATTTAGTTTTCTTTTTTTTTTTTAATCATTCTGTATTTCGCACACAGCCGGGTAGGCACAGGGAACCTAGTCTTAATAATCATAATAGTTTCTCATTTTTTGATTTTCATATAAAAACCCTTCGATTGACGCGACATGCAAAATCGTACAATGGGCTATAATCTATTCACGCTAGCAAACATGCTCTCAATGATGAAGTTCAACTTCTTGTTTGAATATCTCCAGAGAAAATATTCCCACGGCGAAGTGCGGCAAATTACATAACATATCTTATAATACTATTGAAATGTCTATTCAATTAGCGATTGAAAGGCGTTCTAAGTCGAATGTGTATGTCTTGTGAGATCAGATTGAAGGTAATTTCTTCTTGATTAATGAAATCTATCAAAAATCTTGTTATATTCGCGTCTTGTATTTTGGTAAGAAATCGATAGCTTAGAAATATTCGTTGTTTATACTTATTTTTGTTGTAACTGACTCCTCAAACTCCTTTAAAACATTATTTAATAAATGTAAAATTAATGTTTTTAAAGGAGTCTTGTGTGTCTAGTAGTCAAAATCTTTTGTAATTGTAATAGTGAGTAACCAAATATCGTGTACTGTTCCGAGGTAGGTAACAAAAAAAGGATTGTTTAACAAGATATTTACCATTAAAAGTTTATTTAAATAACTGAAATTCAACAAAATATTGTTGAATTATCTTCAAATGGTAAATATTCAAGGTAAATAAATATCTTCAATATTTATTCAAAACAATATAATAATATTGTTTTGAAGGGCACCTTCCTTACAGGCAGCCACATAGTGGTTGCATTTCTTCAGGGATAGAGTACCCTCTACCAAGTTTTACCAAGTCGTAAAACCACAGTGGTACACATTTTGTCCACGGCCAACGCCATACAAGCATAGCTTACGTACCGCGAGCGCACTGAGAGATGGCATCAGTCACGACACACTTAGTTAATGTCGCTATAACAGTCCGCATAAGAACACCACGTCAGCCCCCGCATCGTCAAACATTCAATATATTGGTCAAAGTTCACTTTGATTCACAATATGTGTCGCTCCTACACATATTGCCATTATAAGAAATTCGTTCCTAAAAGATCGTGCCATTATAGGATTCGAATAATTATATTATAATATTTATTTCATATATATTTGGTACGAATTTTTATGTACATTATATATATTATATACCTTGCATTATATACCGTAGTTCTTGTTAATTTGACTCGACCAGTGCCTTCCGTCAGCTTCCGGCCGTCATATATATCATACATATATAAAATGACGGTTGCGACACTCGGGACGATACTTTAATGATTCCAGATCAATATGATATTGTAAATATGTTATTGTGTTATTCATAATGAACTATGATAATTATGTGTATTGCCTTGCACATTATTGTATTTTTTTTTTATTTATTTAAATCTACTACTCCAAAAGAAATATGTTCCATAGATATTTTAAGCCAAAGCCATAGGTAGGTGTTATTAGGTACAATTTTTATACAATATTATGAATAATTTCCATTAATTTAAAATGAAATTAAATCTTTTGTATACACCATTTTTATACGAAGTATAAGAATTGTTGTTTGTGTTTACGTTTGTCTATTTCTTTTAGAATCGTGATAACAATCGCTACGTTAGCCTATAACAAATGCATGCAAGTACATATTCTCGTGTTTTTAGGTTGTAATATTATATACTGAGTTATATGACGCTATTTACCTTGAAATAATAAAAAGCGTTAAGCCACATATTCCAAGTTGTTTCACTGAATACATCCAAGCAGAAACACCGCAATATTTACACACTATTGCTTGATAAGGTGTTCAAGAGTCAAGTTAACAATTTCAAGAGGCCGTCGTGGCGCAGTGGCGTGTGACTGTAGATGTGACCCACAACCGGGCTAACCAATAAGGGGGATTCCCCAACTAATGTGAAATTTTTGATGTTTTCATTTCATTCCTCTTATGAAAAGGCAAAGTGAGGCGTTGTGTCCCGCCACCTGACGAGCAATATCTGCAAAATTTGGCGGAAAGTGGAGAAAGGAGTGTCTTAAAGCATGCTTATGTAGGAGCTAGCGAAGCTAATAAAATTTACGTAAATTCTGTAGCAAGATAACTCTATTTCAACTAGTAAGCACTAGCACTCATAGATATAAAGTAAAATTTAGTTAGTATTTTTTATTTTATTCGTCCAATTTATGGAGTAAATATGTGTTTTTCTTAAATATTTACGTTAAGTTATAACGCTTTTATAATAAATTTGTTACAATTGCTTAAAAAAGGAATAGAAAATAAATTGTCAAATTTACAAAGAGAACTAACTTCATTTGAAATTGAACCCACTACCTTCAACCTCGTATTAGTCAGACGATATGTCGGCCGACACAATGTAGGCACTTTATTAACCAATTACTAATTCACCCCCAGCAACCACTCAACCTAGTTCCGTTTACAGAAGCCACATACACTCCATACATATCTCGATGTATGTATGTACGACACGACGATATATATACGTACATTATAAGCTTATATTGCTCATGAAATACCAAATCCGGAAATGACGTGGTCCCGTGGCAGCAATGTGCTATCACAGGATCATAATATTATAGAGCAGACTATATATTAATTTATTTTTTTTAGTTACTTTATTTATTTTTTAGTTACATTGACTTTTAAAATATACTAACGTTATAAATCTGAATGTAAGTTTGTTTGTTACGCTTTCACGCTAAAACTACTTAACTGATTATCTTCAATCTTTGTACATTTATTCTCAGAGATATTAAGAATAACATAGTATACTTTTTATTTAAGAAAAAAAATTTTTTTTAAATATTACCGTTGGGCTACAATATAAAAGTAAGTAAGTTGAGCGCGCGAAGCCGCGTGTGACTCTTTCAGTAAGTAATATTTTTGAACAGTAAAGCGTCACGATTCACACTCGGGGAAATGGATTATTTTCTGTTTCTCGCTCTGGTAAAAAGATAAAGCGCAGCGTTGAGCTCCGCCACTCCACAAGCAAAGTGCACGCTTTGCCTCTTTACCAGTGCGAGTAAATGAAAGTATTAAATATTTTAGTCTCCCTAATGGGAATCGATCCCGCAACCATCGCGATTATAATAGCACGTTTGTGCCCCTGGTCTACGACGGCCCTAATCTTGAATTTTGTAATTATTGAAAATATATTTGACAATCAGCAAAACGTTTAAAAATAATTCGATTTACTATATTTATACTGCTTGTGTACCTATCAGTCGAGACCAGTCGTGGCGCAGGGGCTGATCGATCCCAACTCGAGGAAATGAAATATTTATTTTCCATCAAAGCACGGCGTTCAGTTCCGCCACTCACACCTAATGCCTCCAGAACTCGGTGAAAAGTGGGGAACAGAGTGTCTTAACACTAGGTTTCCTCTGCCTACCCTACAGTGTGCGGGATACAGCGTGAAACTGATTTAATTTGTTTTTTTTTGTGTACCTATCTACACACGTGTAATTAAATGGACATTATTAGAAGCCTATAAAAACATTTATGAGAACATATTAACAATATTAAGGCCGTCATGGCGCAGGTGCATAAGGGTGTGACTGTAACGCGGCTGTTGTGGGTTTTAACCCCACTCGAGGAAAAGAATGATTATTTCTTAATTTTTATTATTTTCAAATCCGCTGGCATCAAGGCAAAAGCCCGACGTTGATTTCCGCCACTCAACACGCAATGCCTCGAAAAATTCAACGGAAAACGGGGAACGGAGTGTCTTAACACTAGGTTCCCTCTACCTACCCAGTAGCAGGATTCAACGTGAAGCTAATTTTTTTTTATTAACTATATCATAAGTTAAAATCCTTCTCAAGGATATATAATATATATATTAAAAACTATTTATTTAATAAAAGCAAACTAATATATTTGTTTAAATGCATCGCGAAACGATGTTGTTATGATTTGAAGGTTATATGAATTAGTTGACATTTTATAATGACTCAATATTTTATAGGAAAACAAGAAAGACAGGGCCCTCCACTAATAAATAAATTCAAGTTTTTAATAATAAGTTTTTAATAATATAGGCTAGTCGTGGTACAGGGGCACTAGCGTGTACTGTAAACTTAATAGGTTGTGGGTGTGAAATACTTAATATTTTAATTTAATTCCTTGCTCTGGTAACGAAACAAAGGAGTTTCGCCATTCAAACGCAATACCTCCATGATTCGGTGGATAGTAGACCAACGGAAGTGCTTTATCATTTGGTTCCCAGTTCCCCCTGCCTATCCTGCTGTTTGCGGGATACAGCACGAAATTAATAACATTGAGATCAGTCGTGGCGCAGAGGCACAAGTATGTGACTGTAAACGGGATTGGCTATAGAGTCGATCACCACTCGAGAAATTGAAATATTTATTAAAAATTTATATTTTCATGTCTTCGCTCTGGTCTTGAGGCAAAGCGCGGCGTTGAGTTCTGCCACTCAATGTGCTGTGTGCGTAATACATGTTGAAGCTAATATATTTATTTAAAAAAATGTAATATCGATGATTTCGAGTACATCAGTAAAAATCAAAAAATAATTTCTTTACACTCTCCACATATACGTATGACGAAAACTAAAATCTAATAAGCATATTAGTTGTGTTGCGTCAACATAATAAAATAATAATTTTATTTATTGCAGTGAAACTTACTTCTAATTCGGCATTGTGGCTGCTTTATTACTGTTTTAAATATCAATTCATTTTTTACAAATTATTTAAAAGAGTACGTGGATATGTGTTTGAGTAGATATCCATTTCTTTTATGATTATGGGTATGATAAAACAATATCGACGTCTTCCAAATAAATCTTTTAAATATTTTCTCATTGCAATATGTTCGCATAAAAGAAAATCTATTAATATGTTAAAATCCAATAATTTAAGTTGTTTACGATCTAAAAAAAAATAAAAATAAAAAGATCATGTTCAATACATGTAGCGGTAAATGAAATTAACAAAAAATATGTTGGAAAGGTCATCACTATACGGCAGTAGATAATCTGTAAATATTTATTACATAGTTTTACAAAAAAAATATGATTAAATTTTGCAGTACTTTTCTTTTTCTTGCATAGTTTTGATTTTTCTTTAGATATTTCACGATACTTAAATTGAGGCCAGTCGTGGCCCAATGGCACAAAGTGTGACTGTAAAACCTGGCTGTGGGTTCGATCCATACTCAAGGAGATGAAATTTCCATTTCTTCGCTGTGGTGTTGGCGTTGAGTTCTGCTACTCAGCACGCAATTCCTCTAGAACTCGGCAGAAAGTAGGGAACGGAATGTCTAAGCACTAGGTTCCCTCTGCCTACCCTGATGTGTGCTGGGATACAGCGTGAAGCTGAATTATGATTAATTTATTTAATTAAATAAATGTACTCAAAAATCTAAAAAACTAGCAATTTAACAGTAATATTTATAAATAAAATAATTACATATAAAAAAACTCTATAATTCTTATCAGCAAATATTATCACCGGTACAAGTAATTCGTGATCGATCAGACCAGTTTTATTGGACTGGTTGCAAAGCAAATCATCTGTTTCACATTTGCTTTACATAAACCTGAATCCTACGGCAAGAACCTGGCTAGTGATAAGATTAAATGACGCAACATGATTAGCTAAAATATAGATACTTAGAAAAACTATAAAAATTTTGAACTTAGCGGTACTCGAAGTCTCGGGTTCGAGTCCCGTTACGTTCAGAATTTTTATACGTTTCCTAATTTAACTAAATTTCTATATTTGTCTTTCCTAAGTGTGGAATAAAAATGTTAAAAATAGCTAAAATATGCTCTTTTTTAGCTTCACGCCGTATCCCGCATCTGGCAGGGTAGACAGAGAAAGCTTAGTGTTAAGACACTCTGCTCTCCAGTTTCTGGAGATATTGCGTGTTAAGTAGCCGCGCTTCCGGAGCCTAGAACCAGAGCGAAGAAATGATAATATTAAATATTTCTCTTCGTCGAGTAAGAATTGAACCCTCAACCTGTCGCGATTCCAGTCACACGCATGGCCACTTACCACCATGTACCACTGGCCTCTTGGCTCAAATTCTTACTAATAAAATATCATTTTCAAACCACCTCTATACGTGTTCATGTAACGTATTAATTAACTGTAATCACAATTAATATTGCGCGTATCTTCAAATATATAACGCAAGCTAATTTATATGTAGGAAATATAACGCTAATTATAGTGTATTTAAAAAATCCGGTGAAATCCAACTAGCTAACAACTAGTTTGCTGATTCACGAACGACGCAAATTAATAATATTACAACTAACGCATCGTATTTCATACCTGAAACACCAGCAATTGGGGAATTCAATCAATTTTATATAAACAAAATCCAGTATAGCACACACACACGTATCTATATAAAAGAACAGTCAAAAAAACGACAATATCACTCAAAAACTCAATTAGAAACACAACGCTTTGATGTCACAGTAAAATTTAATAAGGTTTTATCCGTGGTATGGAATTTGAAATATTGCACTGTAATCCCGAATTTAAATTCTACGGGTTTGTTTACTTTCGCGATGTACAAGCGAGAGTGAGCGGAGGACGTGCTCTCCCTCCGAGCGCTCTAAGAAACTGGCAGCCAACGATGAAAACTGTTGTATCAACCAGCCCGGCCGTGGAAAATGCTCGGTGAATACAGCAGTAGCCTCTTATACTATATCGCGATTGCGGTTTAAATATTGCATACAAAATTCATCTTTACACCGTGGGAATAGAACCTGTGACTAATATACTATGTGTGTATAGCATAGTGGTGGAAACAACTCGGAAAAACTTCAGCTTATTCACCTTTTTCAAAAGTGGCTTTAATTATCATTTTTTTGAATCTGAATCTGAATTCTGGCTTAATTCGCGTTCTGATAGAGCTACTCTTGATATTTAGTTATAAAAAAATATGATATACATTGGCTTGCTCTATAGGTTTCCACCAAAATGTGGAAATAAGAAACTTAAAAATAAGTAAAGAAAAAAAATTGATAACAATAAAAAATTAAATCAGCTTCACGCTGTATGCTGCACACAGCTAAGTAATATGCTCAGCTAAGTAATAGGCAGAAGGAACCTAGTGTTAAGACACTCCGTCCCCCATTTTCCGTCGAATTCTGGAAGTATCGCGGGTTGAGTCACGCAGCTCACCTCTAGTGATTTGTCTCGACACCAGATCTAAGAAATTAAAATATAAATAAAAAATTGAAAAAATATTCAAAAAAATTAAAATGTCAAATTTAAAATTAATTCTTTTACTATAACCCCATACATTACAATATTTAAAAAAAATATTTAACTCTACATTTTTAAATGACGGTATCCATAAAACATTTCCACTTGTTTTTATTAAAGAATTTATCAAGTGCTTTCTTGATCAATCGTAATTATTGCGCCCGAAGTTTTCATTGATATAAGTTTCGGAGAATTATAAAATTTTTGTCCAGAATAAACATATTAAGTTTCCTAAATGATATTTTTATATTTAATTACTTGTATTTTTTGGTTTGAGGGATTTTCAACAAAAATATTGTAAATTATTAAAAATATGTTTAAGTTCACTTATTTACTTGCATAAATAATTAAGCATAAGCTATAAAGTTGCCAAATTAAAAAATAAATAATACAATCTACAATAAATTAAATCAGCTTCACGCTGTAAGCCGCACACAGAAGGGTAGGCAGTATTAAGACATCTAGTGTTAGGACACTCCGTTCCCCATTATTTTACAATATTGCAATATATTTTTTTAAACAATGTATTAATTGTTCTGATACGTACGTATTAACGAAATTTATATTTGGTAATATGAGACAATTATTACTTAGTTAAATTTCGATGTTTTTTAAACCCAGTATTAAGTCACTCCGTCACTCGTTAAGACATTCCGTTCCTCACTTTTCGGTGAATCCTGTAAGCATTGCGTATTGTGTGGCGGAACTCAACGCCGCGCTTTCCTTGTTACAAAGCGAAGAAAAGAAAATATTAAATATTTCTTTTCCTTAAGTGGAAATCGAACCAACTGAGCCCCTGCACCACGACAAGCTTTAAGCTGTAGATAATATGTGATATATAAAAAGCGAAAAATGACTTAAGCTATATCTTGATTTGAAGTGCCATTTATTCAGTCCATATATAAAACCATTACTCACACAAAAATGGTAATGGTTTTTTCTTAGAATATTAACTGTGCGTAGATATTATTGTACGTTGGAAGTCGGAAAGTTGCATTGATTTCAAAGGGTGCCATGTACGGCTTCCATAAGGGCTTGTGCAAAATTGAGATTGTTTCTGAAAGACATTTTAATAAAAATATAATTTATAACATTGTTTACAAAAGTGAATTATTCAATAATCCGTTTTAATATTTATAAACGTTAATTTGATACAGAGTAGATTAGATTAGTTTTTGTGCACATTGATTCAAGTCGTGCAACTGTAAAATCGACTGGTTCTGGGTTCGATTGCGTTGAGTTCCGACACTCAACATGCAATGCCTCCAGAACTCGTCGGAAAGGGAGGAATGGAGTGTCTCAACACTAGGTTCCCTCTGCCTACCTTGATATGTGCGGGATACAGCGTGAAGCTGATTTAATATAATATAACCAAAAAATTGAAATAATAGCATATTAATTTTATATTTCCGAACAGCTTTCGTATTGTACCTCAAAATATCCTTTTTCTCTATCATAAAATCATTTTTAATTCTAGTGCAACTTTAAATATTTGGGCAAGTATTAAAGAGAAAATTCAGTTTTCGGCAAAATTTGGCATATTAAAAGGGTTTATTGTGTTACTTCATCCACTGGCGCTCGTGATAATCCTTACGGAAATCCCTCCCTCCTCCTAAGTCAACTTATGAACACACGTACACTCAAGTGTATTACAAATTTTATATACCTAAAGGAAATTTTGGACACTCAGAAGATAAAAAAGAAGTTTGGCGACTTTTAAATTAAATTAGCTTCACGCTGTATCCCGCACACAGCGGGTAGGCAGAGGGAACCTAGTGTTAATACACTCCATTCCCCACTTTCTGCCGAATTTTGGAGGCATCGCGTGGTGAGTGGCAGAACTCAACGCCGCGTTTTTGGCGACTAATTTTATTATTACAAATATATAGTTCTTAAGAATATAGCAGAACATAGTGAATTGTTTAGCCTTTACTATAGTGGTACGTGGGGCCCGTGCCATGGGGCCCTGGCATCGAGATTATACTAAAAAAAATTCTACAATTCTATTCTGTTTTATTATTTACTTCCAATTGGGGCTAGCCCTAAGACAGTAGGCACTATTTCTATAAAATCAACATATGGAGATATCAATCATTTAACATTTAACATAGCGTTAAGCTCCGCCACTTAACACGCAAAGTTTCGAGTAGGACGGATGGCGAAAAAGAAAATGGGGTGGGGTGGGTGTTGTTGAAGCGAGATAAAACGTGAAACAAAAAATATCGATTATAGTAAATAACATTTGTAGCTACATATTGTATTGTCGTTCTAAGTTCTATGTGGAATAGTCCTTACATATCCGCATTGGATCATCTGATCACTTCGAGCTATCTTCAACGAGGCTTCTATACTGAATTACTGATTGTCGTTTCCACAATTGAAGATATTAGCAATAAAAAAATTAAATTAAATCAGCTTCACACTATATCCCGCATACAGCAGAGTACGGTAAGGCTCTTTGTACTCTACTTTTCGCCAAATTTTTCGGGCACTGTTAGTTGAGTGGCGGAACTCAACGCCGGGCTTTTGCCTTGGTGCCAGAGGGAAGAAATAACTAGGAATGTGGAATAATTTATTTATAACTTTTGTATGGAATAACTATTTATTAAGTTAAACTATTTGTGTTTACGTACAGTCTTTTATACTGAAAAAAGAAACTTTTGAAAAGAGATTTCATTAACATATAGCTCTCCCTCGTCCACGACATTGTTGATTCCACACTTCTATATACGTATTTTTTATATCAGCTTCACGCTGTATCCCGCACACAGCAGGGTAGGCACAGGGAACCTAG
>DWAN01005105.1:0-11521 GCA_018230445.1 Heliconius hewitsoni
TATATATATATATATATATATATATATATATATATATATATATATATAGTTTTACTCCGAATTATGTATTTAATCAGAGTTTTTACTTTGAAATCAATTTTATTTTTGATTTAGAATTGGGAATGTTTATTACTCGTAGATATAATTAAAAATATTATAATAAAAACTTTTTTAATGGAAAATTAAACTTAAGTATTAAGAAACAATATATACTTAAAAACAATAAATTACATATTAACTGTACAACATATACATTGTAAAGTTTAATATTAAGCTCTACAATGCATTAATATATAATAAAAATAGTTATAATTTCTAAATATAAACTTTGAATCTTTATATAGTGCAGATTTATTAAGTTCAAGAAAAAATCGTTTTATTCTCTCGCTAAATCAATAGAATTGTGATTTACAAACGAAATCCAATGATACATTTTACCATTTGATAATAATAAATTGGGGTAAAAATATATTTAATTCCACGGAATAGTACTCGAACGTTATGTCTCAACTGCGCTACCTTGTTAAAACTAGAATAAAACAACAGTATCTTGACAAGTATTAAAGTAAATTAATTCTATTAAAATAGTCAATCTTTACAGGTTCAAAACAGTATAATATCGCAGATTCTTTAATAGATTTTTTAAAGGACCGACACCATATAGCCGAAACTACTACTTTTTGCTGGGCCTAGAAAGCTTAACTTTGGGAGTCATCATTGGGAGGGTAGAGGAGCATTAAAAATGGATTCCTTGATTTATTTCAGAAAATTCTAATGTAAGTAGTGATATTAGGTTTACCTTAATATATTATATTAATCGAATTATTTGCTATTTTACTAAATTGGTTACTTTAACATACCATCTCCATACTTATACGCGACCAATCGTCCATAAGGGGTCTGCGGGTTACCCCATGTAGGTCTAAGTAGGTTATTACACGAACCATCTATTGTTCGATATTTGGATTTGACACAAAAAGACGGTGCAATACCACATGATTGTGTTGCTGGATCCTGCCCAGACCCAACAGGTGGTGGAGGGTTGCTAAAACTAAAATTATAAAAGAATTAAAGAAGGAGAATTAGAATTAAAAAGCCATTTAGTTTAATATATAAAAATAATCAATTGAATCAATTTCTTAAAATCAATATTGAAAAGGTGCTTAGATTAGTAAAATTCAAGAGTTTTTATAACTTAAATAATAATATCATTAAATTAAATCAGCTTCACGCTGTATTCCGCAAACGGCAGAGTAGGCGGAGGGAAATATTTCATTCAAAAATGTAAATAAATATATATTAATGAGTGGGGACCGAACCCACAACCAGTCGATTTTATAGGCACTCTTATAAACATTCTTCTAAATAATAATTTAACTTTTTTGAATTACCTATGATTAAATAAGTTGACAAATATTTCTTAAATGAATATAAAAGAGGTTTTATCTACTTTTATATACAATCTACACATTTATTAGGATATGCAATATTAATGTGTTTACATTAATTACTAAACTTCACAATATTCAGGTTATCTATTATTTACTTACAATATACATATATACATTAAACACATGCTATTATACATTTTATATCATTTTATAGGTACATAATTTACTTTTTTTTTAAATTTCACATCATATCCCGCACAAAGCGGGTTAAGCAAATGGGATCTGGGAACCTAGTCCTAAGACACTTCCGTTCCCCACTCTCCGCCGAACTCTGGAGATATTGCGTTTTTAATAAACGAAGAAAAGAAAATATTAAATTTTTCATATCCTCGAGTGGGAATCGAACCCACAATGTTTACAGTCGCATGCTAGTGCTCCTGCGCAACTTTCCTCGAAAAACATAAATTTCTAATAGATTTAGCCTAGCAGGCTAGGGTTGTTGATGATTATTTTTATTATACATAAAAAAGCTATATACACTACACTGTATTGTATATAGGTAGTTTTTTTCCTTCAAAAGGTAACAAGACACCAACGTTTCAATACTTGAACTAGTGTACAAATCACGTGACACAATAAACCAATTTTGTCACATCGTAATGCTTCTTTGAAAAGTTTCGCTCACATAACAAAGTAAAATCGAAGTAAGCTATGTCATAGAATGTAAAAATAATCAGAAGTAACACGTATAGTATTAAATTTACTAGCAACTTCGTAAAGCCAATCGTAACAATATGATTAATAAAATTTTGATAAAAATAACCTTGTTTTGAATTTTGCAGCGAGTTCCTCTACATCCATCGCCTTCACGTAGCTGTTAACATAATTGGTGCAAAATTAGCATCATGCGACATTTATCTACTCTACTAGTATTATATACAATAGAATTTGTGCATATTAAAAACCAACAGTGATTTTACGAACAAAACTGCCATAAAAATAAGAAAAGAAAATGTATACCTCGTATATTATTGTTATTTAAATATGTATCCAAGATCGTGAAATAAATATAAACAAAAATATACAAACAAGTGGACACTGTTTAATAATTGTGTTTTAAAGTAAAAAAAGCAATTCTCTATCTTATGTTCATTGACAATTTCGTTCGTTTCTAATATATTTAAATTAATATAGGCAATATTAGTTACGTTTCTCAACTAAATCTCTTCTAAACACAAAAAGCATTAGCTGGAATGGATCCATTTACAAGCAAATTTAATAACAACTTTACAATGAAATGATACAAGAAGTTATCATTTGAGTGGGACTCGGAAATAAGGATCACAATAAGAAAAAAAATCTTGTATGTATGTGTGTAAATATAATAATACATTTTTTATTTGATTTAGAAATAACAATATTTATTTTTACTTTTTAAAATTAAAAATAAATATTGTTGAGATACTTAATATAAATGATAATAAATAAAATATCTGATAGAACGCGATGTTTATAGGTATAAAATCTAAAAGTGATAAAAAGAATACAGTTCTGTTCGACCTGTGTTCGACAACATGTTACGTCTTCGCACAAAGAGAATGATCCGGAAAAATAAAAAAGGGGGTATTATAAAAAAATTTAAAGATATGAGAGGCAACATATTATTCTGAGCGACTAAGACTAGTGACAGTCAATTTTTTATCACCTTATTTAAAAATTCGAAATAATGCAACACACGTTAGTTAAAAATAAAACATCATTACATAACTTACCAGATCAGTCATGGCGCAGGGGTACAAGCGTGTGTGGGTTCGATTCCCACTAGAGTAAATGAAATATTTACTATTTTAATTTCTTCGCTCTGGTGTTGAGACAAAGCGTTGCGTTGAGTTCTGCCACTCAACACGCTATGCCTCCAGAATTCAGCTGAAAGTGGGAAGCTGTCTTAACACTAAGGTCCCTTTGCATATCCTGCTAAATTCAGGATACAGCGGGAAGCTGAAAAAAAAACACATAGCTTACCCAAGTCCATTGACAGGTAGCCTTTGTGCCGGGAAAATACCACTAGGATAGTTAGCGGGAGTAATTTGCCGTAAAAATGTCTGGTCGGGGGAGGTCTGTAAGTTCAAAAACTGTCCCAACGCCACGCCGAATAGTGCCACAAGGCAAAGTTTTAATTTGTACATGTTTATCTGAAACAAAATAAAACAAATTTAAAAATGTTCATTTAATAGTAACAATATATATTAATAGTTGATCCAATTTTTTTATCATTAATTTTGATATTTTAATAATATTTTGATAAATAAGTATGCATCATAAATCTCAGTGGAATCAATTCGCCACTTCCTTTCGAGTAAAAGCGTTATTAAAACGTCATAAGACAGTTATTTAATCAAAGACCTTGTAATGAAAACGTTTCACCGCCAATTATGAAGACGGTTCACATTTTCAATATGAATGTTTCCTTTTAAATATTACCCTTCTCTCAAGTAAACGGATTGCTTCGAATAAATTATGGATGCTACGTAACCTACTGAATTGTCTTTGTTTGGATAGACGCTTGTTGCATGTTTTTAACAAACATATTGTTAATATAAAATTTACACATTTTAATAATAAAAAAACCATCTATTTTTTTTTTCAGCTTCACGCAGTTTCCCGCACGTGCAGGCTTATGTGCCTCTAACGTCTACTTCTCACTCGAAAACGAATCATTACGTTTTGAATGTCGTATCTTAACGCCGCACTTTGTCTACCATAGCGGTAAAGTTAAAATAATTAATTCCCTGCAGAATAGAACCCACTAACGCGCGTCGCATTTACCATTGCCCTTATGTTCTACGACGATGGCCTCAATATGAAGTGATTAATATACTTATAAAAATTTATATTCCTATTATGATTAATTAAGAATATATTACAGGATATCCTATTAAGTAAAGCTAATAAAAAAGTTTTTTTTTCAAAAATGGCTTTGTATTTTAGGTCAAATACTTCGATCAATTAATTGATATAATAATGGGTAATAATTTAATAATTTAGTTTTAATAATCGAATTCAGTTAGAACTTGATCTTTATTGTACATGATGTGTTAGGCCCGTCGTAGCGTGGGGGCACAAGCGTTCGGCTATAAACGCGATGGGTTGTGGGTTCGATTCGAAATGAAATCTTTTCATTTCCTTGCTGGTTTACGAGGCAGAGTGCGGCGTTAAGTTCCGCCACTTAACACTCAGTGCCTCCAACTGTATGTGTATGTTATATATAGGTCCGGTCGACTTTATTGTCATATATTAATTTCACGCAGTATAAGTAAGTTATTTCAAAGCTAACTAAACTCATAATTCCATACTTTGTATATGTATATGAGGCTTGTAATAACCAAAAAGGATTAGGAGAACCCTTTCTATAAGCAGAATTGGTATTTCTGAAACTTCTGTTGCTAAATGCTATTACATAAGGCTTTGAAACGGAAATGAAGATCGTATAATTTAATGGAACGCATTACATTGCTTTTTGTTCCGTTCTTTTTGCATTTTGAGCAAATATAATATTTTTTTAATTAATCTGACCTTAGAAATAAATAATGGTGATCTACGAAAAAACCAAAAGAATGAATCCGTACAATCTAAAAAAATCTGTTCCTATTTTTAATCTAAGAAAATACTTCGATGAGGAAACCTTGAAAGCTGATTGATCATTTCTTACAATAAACATATTTATATTAACTATTACGTTGCAGTAAGAGAACGTGTTTATTGGCACGAGATAAAAAATACTATATTCATTCGCCACTAATCAAATAATTTTTATATTTATATGTGTACATATATATTTTTTCATAATTTGCTATAACAAAACATGTTTCGTACAAAAAACGTGAATAAATGCAATGTGGTTAATAAGAGATTGAGTTTTACATATAAAAAATAATTTCCAAAATAAACTTTTGAGATTAAAATCTAATTTACAATACATTTCCTTTATTATTTTCAACATTGTACCATTAAATTCGAGCGCAAAATTTTTACGAGCACCCTTTTTACTCGGAGGGTATCTGTATTGGGAGGAGATAAAGAAATATGGGCTATAAAAATTACGTACAGGAAATAGACTTGAGGGAAACCGGAAGTCCGTCTAATGTATCATAAAGAGTATGGCTTTCGCTATCTGTATTGTTGTAGTCTTTGTTATCTAAATTTTTACTGTTATTTCACATGTTCATATTCCTTCTGTCATACAAAATGTAATTTTGATATAATACTAGTTGATAATACTAACGATTGGATTTCCAAATTTAAAGTTTAAACATAAAATAAGTATTTATTGTGTAAGTAGTTTTTGATTGATTTTCTAATATTTTGCCACAAACAAAAAACTATTATATTTTTTTTTCTTACTAATAATATTTTTGGTCCGCTTTCCATTCGTTCCATAAATTAAATAGATATTTTACATTAAAAATGAAAAAAAGAATGTGATTAAGTATAAAAAACTAAGTTATTTTTAAAAGGTAGATATTAGATATTTGAAATGTACAAATCGATAACGGCGTCTCAAGCTGTAAACGCTCTCGTTTCAGCTCGATTTATTTTTATTGCTCATAAAAATGTCACTTTAAAATCACTAAATATTACGATATATCACATGTTTCTGTCTTATATAGGAAATTTCCTTGTGCTTTGTGAGATTAAGCTCTGGGAAGTGTATAAGTTCTCCATTAGTTGAACGTAGCTTAGTAAACTTCGAACAAATGGAACTTCACTATACAATGTACTTAAAATAGTTTGTGCAATAGAAATTTGTAGAATAACAATAAAACTTTGGTTTAAATGGTTTTTTTTTCAGCTTTATGCTGTAGCCCTCATATACCAGAGAGAGCCTGGTGTCTAGACACTCCTTTCTATTTTTTATAGAGAGATAGAAGAAGAGAGAGATGTTTGTTTTACATACAATATCTCAAATATTAGAGAAAAAAATCTACTAGAGAAAAAAATTACTTGGGAACCAAGTGTTAAGACTCTTACTTATTAAGACACTAATTCATTAATTCTTTAGGCATTCTGTCTTGAGTGGCAGATCTTAAACCCTTTGCCTCATTGCCAGAGTAAAATAAATGAAAATTAGTATTGAACCCACAACCGTCGCATTTACAGTCGTATGTTTGTACCATTGCACCATGACGGTCTCAACGGACGGGCGAGCCCTTATTATTATTGTAATGAATTCAGTTAATTGAATTGAATAATATTTAGAAAAATATACATTTAAAATATCAACAATTCGGTAAAAAATACAAAGCTAATTTTAATTTATCCGATCCTCAGGTCCTTCTTACATCTGTGTGTACTGTCATGATTTCATATTATGGCTATGTAATTAAAACATACATTCATGCCTTAATACTATATTTATTTTGTCTATCTACAAAACAACGGTAAAATAAAGCATATTTCCACTACCTATTTATATCTACATGTTTCGCAGAAACATCACAAAGTATATTTATTATGAGGTGAAGTCGTTACTTTGAAATTGTTCAGTGGTTTAAAATAAAGATAAGATGGGAGCTTTTAAATATTTTAAACACAATTTGTATATATAAATGAAACTAAATACGTTAGAAACATTTAATTTTGGTACCCATCTACATCTCCGTAATTTAACGCGCTTCACGCTGTATTCCGCAAACAGCAGGATAGGCAGAGGGAACATAGTGTTAAGACACTCTGTTCCGCACTTTTCGGTGATTTTTGGATCAGAATAATAATAAATTTAACGAAGTCGGACCCGAAACCACAACCGTCGCGTTGACAGTCGCACGCTTTTGCCACTGCGCCACGACAGCCTTATAATTTGACAATACGTAGCAAATAATATCAATACCTATATGGAATAAAATTATCATAAGAAAGAACCATTATGAAGTATTCATCGGCTTTGCAAACCAATCATTGCGGTACCAATTAAACTAACTTTAAGATTTACGACAGCTGTCAAATTTCGAGTAACTATTCGTAAATCGTAATTCGTGCTTGAAATTCAAAATTAAATGTATAATTCTTACATTTAAAATCGGACAAAAACTTCTTATGAGTATTCGTTTTGAAATAAAAGTAGAGGAGTCCAATACATTTACTTTACTAGTCCAAAGCATACAAATAAAATAATTTAAAAAATTGCTTAGAAATCTTAGACAATTATAACAAATACATAACTTTTAAAAGTATTTATAAAATTAAATTAAATCAAATCAGCTTCCCGCTGTATGTCGCACACAGTAGGGATGGAACCTAGTGTTAAGACACTCCATTCCCCACTTAGCCTCGACACCAGAGCGAAGAAATACCGATACATAGTTTTATCTATTTACACATATGTATATAATAAATAAAATTTAAAAAACGAATTTAATAAGGCCTACGTATATATGTGTTGTGAAACAAAGTTACCTAATTTTCATAAGTATATATAAAAATATGAAGAAAATAAACTCCTAGGCCAGAACTTAAGCAAACTAAATAAATAAATAAAACAAAAATGTATGTAGTCATTAACCAATTTGGAGTTGGTGTTTGGTTCGGATTGGATATGTTCTGGGAACAAGGAGGTACGATCCAAAAATTCGAGCTACATACTATTTACTAAGAAAAGAAATCATAGTTAAATACTATTACCACGAATAAAACAACTAAAAAAACAACAAAAATAACTAAATCTAATCAAAAGCCATATAATCAAAATATGCGCATATAAATAAATGGTAAAATCAATCGGTTTTAATAAATCACATGAACTAGAACTGAATAAATGCAGAAACTGCAAAAGAAAGAAGTCAGGTGAAGTTAATAGGATCGGGTATGAAGTATCTTCGTCTACCTTAATATACATTTTCAAGAAGTTTCCAAAGATTTTCAATATCATTTTACTAAAATATTGAAGTCTTCTTTACAGAAGCGTTCTGAACAATATTACAAATTGATACTTTTATATCATATTTCTAAATAACTTTCATTCATAATTCGAAAGAGATTTTTTTATTAATGAGGCAACAACATAGTGTTGAGATATTGAGTACAGAGTGGCGTAACTCAACGCCATAGTTTGTCTTGAAAGAACGGGTAAATATAATAATTGATTTCACCTATATAGCATCACAATCAGACGCACACAGCGCAATGGCCTCATTATAAAGTAATAGATTTAAAATATAGATTAATAAATAAGTCAAAATTCATAACAGGATTTCCTAACGAAATAAAAGTTATTATGTAAAAATCAAACAGTAATTAACGACATGAATTGTTTTTTTTATTAAATCGAACACACAAAAATGCCTTTGAGCTGTAGTAAGTCACACCTTTTTAATTGAGGGACTACTAGTTGTTTTTTCTCTTAACACTGCTGTATTTTTTCCTTCTCTTCGCAATCCATTGATTATGCTGATACCAAGAAACCTATTCTAGCTATCTCATCTAAAGCAGTAGGCTCGGATTATCATCAGTCACAAAATGATTTTGGACATCCTTATGCCTATAATCATTCATATTATTAATTTTTCTTCCCTTCCATCTGATTTCCGGGAGTGTGGCGAAAGGCGTTTATCTTCCACTACCAAAAACACCAAACGCTAACGCTAACTCAAGGCCGCGTTAGGAATCGTTAATAGAGCGAGGAATTTAAAATATTAAATATTTCATTACTCCTAGTGGGAATCTAACCCATAACCATTGTGTTTACAGTCACACGCTAATGACGCTGCGCCACAACGGTCTTTATATTCTCTGTGAAATGACCATTGAGCATTGACATTAATAAAATTTTCATGCATAAAGTTATTCATGAAAATTCGATCAATGTCAATGGGTTACTTTTCTACGGTCTGATCACACAAAGTGCGACGTTGGGTTCTGTTGGCCTAATATAGATGGAAACCATATATAATATAGAAAGAAAAATTTAGCAGTTTATTTTATTTTTTTTGTCTGCCTTGAAAAAACAAAAGATGCTAGGCAAAAATATGAAACACAGAAATATAACAACTTGTAAATAATAAACAAGAATGTGTGTGTTTAATTATAGAAGCATAATTATAAAAGAAACAAAAGTTAAGTAACTGTTATTTTACTATAAAATTTTTAAATTTTCATCGAGCTGACGAAGTGTAACAAAAATGTAACAATTAGACGGCTTCTTATGTAACGGTGTTGGGTGTAGTCTGTTGAATAATTTGCTATGCACTTGGAGTGCGAGACTAACGACCATTACAGAATTTGTAGAATTCATTGTATTATTTAAGTGAATATTAATTAAGACTAAGTTGAAATTTTCTATTTTTATATTTGATGAAATATAATTTTGAGAAATATATATATTTTTAATTTTATGGAATACGATTCGCACTCAAATATTTTTTTTTCTTTTCTGTGACGACGCATAGCGCGGCGTAGTCTCGTAACTTAACATTCTATATCTCCTCTTAACACAAGATTCCGTCTGCCTACCCTGCCGTGTGTTTGATACAGCGTAAAGTTAAAAAAATATTGGTTAGGTAAGTATTAGAGGCCAGTCGTGGCGCAGGAGGCTGACTATAGCAGTTACAACAATCAAATTTGGTTTTACATTTCATTCATAATTATCCATTCTTTTTCCTTTATATCGAGGTGAAGGTTAGGTGTGATTGTTGTTAATAATCAATTGTATTTGAAAAGGCTTATCGAGGTGCATTCTGTAGATCAGTTACTTAAGTAATACTTAGAACTAACTACTGTATTTTTATTGTTGTGATATGTCTTTATAAACATATATAATATATTTAGATGTTAAATCCATTTTTATTCCAATAATAAATTAACAAATCGATGGTCACTAAGTGAATTACTCATTTAAAATTTTCAAAATAATAAAAAAAAATAATTCGCGTTTTTACACGTGTATGTAGAAAAAAATTACCCATATTGTTAATTCAAAACCATAATAAAAGAAAATAGCATTTTTTTACTTTTAATACCTTACCTAGCGTCCGTAGAAATACTGTATGCATATGTACGTTGTACGTATTATTATATACATATGTAAACATTATGGTTTTGTTAACTATGAACTAATCAAAAGTTTTGTGGATTAAAAGTAAGATAAATTTTAAAAAATTCTTGTATTTGCGTAGTGTTTTGTCTCTCACATATGTATAAAGCGCCAATATCTGGCCCCAAGTGACCAACTTCTCTAGTCGACAATTATTATTAGGGATAACTTTTTAATATTATGCAACATATGAGTACGTTGAGTTCCGCCACTCTACACGTAATGCCTCCAAAATTGAAAATAAAAAACGGTAGTGGAACGTGTCTTAACACTGGGTGGGAACCCAGGGGACTAGTAAGGGGACTAAACTCTTATAAGCAGGATAAGAAAAAAAACATATAAGTAAATTCAAAATAGTATCACAGTAAACAAGTTACAACACATTAGAAATCTCGAACACCCAATATAGCCACGCCATTATAGTTACCCAATTTTTTCCTACACCCATTTATACCGCTTCGGACTAATTTCTTCCTCTAATTAAACAGTGAGTTCGGTAGTTTATAAAAAAGAAAAAAATAACTATTAATAGCTATATTAAACGTTTACTTTAAACTTATATGGTAAGAACCATGGTCGTTAACAGATATTTTATGTAATTTCTCAAGAACTATGTCGGTTGTGTCATTGATCCATTTTAATTATAGTGGTGTATTAAGCTAATATAGAGCGAATTTCTAGCGATAAAAATTTATCTTATAAGACATATTTAGGAATCTGAATTATCTCAGAAAAAACTAACTTCTGCATGTATAGGTTTTTGTTTGTAAAATTTATTTGCAGTGAATTAGTTTTGAAATAGTGTTAATATCTTAAATTTACTAATTTCGACTTGGAGTAAATCTGGGAAAAAAATCAACACAGATAATTCACGTTTGAAAATATAGAATATTTATATTATATCATACTTTTTATTAAAATAAACATGCACACTGTTTTAATAGAAAAAAATAGAACAAAAATGCTAAATGATTTTTTTTTATCAGCTTTACGCTGTATCCCGCACACGGCAGGGTAGGCAGAGGGAACTTAGTGTTAAGACACT
>DWAN01005106.1:0-11520 GCA_018230445.1 Heliconius hewitsoni
AGTGTCTTAACACTAGGTTCCCTCTGCCTACCCTGCTGCGTGAAGCTGATTTATTTATTTTTTTATTTTAATAGAAATAGAAATCGAACCCACAAACATCGCGATCACTGAGAGACGGTTTCCCACTACGTTTCGATGGCCCCTAAATTGATTATTTTAATAAATGATACTAACACGAGGCCGTGAACTATTTGAAACAAAGCAGATGCTGACAAAGGGAAGTTACTAATTAACTCTTATGGTACATCAATGATGCCGACATAAGAATGCGAGATGGAAATTCAAAGCCAAGATTGGGAATGTTTGTTTTGTTGATTACCTGTCGGATGTTTGGAGTTATTCTCGGAACATTTAGTCTGTTTCTGTCTTATTTTTAACCATAACTGAATTAATACCCCTCTAAAGTTTATTCAATTTTAAACCGATCAAATTATGGTCAGCAAATTATAAATAATAGAACATATAGCTAAGATTCTCGCTACATTCATTTTTTTATACGTTTTCCAAAAAAATTAAGACATTCGGGAACGGATTGTCTTAACATTAGGCTACCAGGATGGACTGAGCTAAGTGCGGGATACTGTGTAAAGCGAAAAAAATTTTTCTTAGTGTTATCCGTATATATGTAGTCCTATCCTCAGAAACATTTTTATTAAACTTAATTTAAATTAGATACAAAATTATATAACAAAATAAATTTTTCATTATTAGACTTTTATATAAATAACTTTTTCATTCAAGTTATAAAAATTTAGTCATAAAATTTTCGTCGACATTTAATATATCTCAAGGCTTCAATGAGAAAAAGTCTAACTTTTTATAGATTTTTTTGCCCCACTACCGGATACACTTCATTAGTTAGCGTTCGACGGCTTTGACACGTCGGCACAGGAATGCTTATAAAAACTGTAAACGTACCTTTCAATTCTCTGACTTGAATTAAATCTTTTTATATTATACGTGATTTTTATATTTTTAGTAAAATACTTAATTTGTATAGAACATCAAAAGCTTACTTGAATTCCATCCATTGTAATGAATTCTAAAGATTTTCTTAAAACTTGCCGCCACAAAAACATTTTACTGTTACACTTAAAGATTTTTGTCGTTCCCTTATTTCACATATATTTTTTCACCAAAAAATTTGTAAATAATATTCTTAATATATAAATATGTTTTATTTGTACAATATTACATTAATTATTCGAAATCAAAATCAATATATCATGAATTTAACTACTTTACCAGTGTAGTAGTGTACTTGTATACTAATCTGTACTATGTATACTAGTATCATAAAGATTTATTTGTTTAAACAGGCTAATTTCACAAACTAATAGTTCGAATTGGAAAATTGTACCTGCGGTTAGTTACTTTGGACACTGCGTATAAACCATGTGTTTAGTTATTTCCATTTTACAACGGAGACAACGCCGCAAGTAAATACTAGTATATCAAAAACGTTGACTGCTATAATTATGGCATATTAAATCTTATCCTATCACACAGTAATTTAAACGCGCCATGAAAATACCTTTCAATATTCTCACCCACTATCAACCGGCGGTGCGTGACACAGGAATCCTTAGACAAATTCAGCGTAATTCCGTACAAAAACAAGGAGCGGGAGCAGCGAGCGTGACTTTCCTGAGCGGTGAGCTCCCACGCCCATTGCATCCGCCTATGTTACCTATGTTACTATGACATTGATATGTTTCTTGCTACTTTGAATGTTACTAAATGTTGAATATGTAGAAGGTACACTTAAAGTATACGTAGAAGGTAATTAATGAAATAAGTAAAAGAACCTTTGAGGCACGTCGTGGCGCAATGGTGCGTGCGATTGTAGCGCGCGACAGACACTATTAAAGCTTCCGTTCCTCACTTTCCGCCGAATTCGAAGGTATTGCGTATTGAGTGACGGATGTCAACGCCGCACGCTGCCTAGTTACCAGAACGAAGAAATGAAAATATAGATGTAAATAAATATTTTATTCCGTCGAGTGGAGATCGAACCCACATACACCAGTCGATCTTAAAGTCACACCTTGTGCCCCTGCGCTACGATTGGCCTTTATAGAATTAATTATTAATTTTATGCATGGAAATCTTATTAAGAGTTATCTAACCGAGTCTAGGTTTGCCTATACATTATAATTCATAATAATAATAGACAATGACTACAAAACGGGTTCATACGAGACGGTCGCGGGTTCAACAAACTCACCTGTCAAACCGGCAGTGATCTTGTACCAATGGACCGTAAAATATAAGAGTTTCGTAAGACCTAATGTTTATTAAATTGTTGTGGGCACAAGTGATAAAGTATAGCGAGTAGAATATTTAAGACACATTACTAAAAAGTTCTCTTAGCAGGACTTGAACCCGCACTGTCCAAAATCTAAGTATCTCAAAAGATTAACTTAAAGATTCTGTGATCTTTTAAAAATGTTTTTTTTTTTTTGGTAAATAAGGTCTAATTTTCCTTTCCGTGACCAATTTTTTAAAAAAATATATTTTTGTGTTGGTTAATATTAGATACATGTTATACAAAATAATAATAATAAATATAATCTTGGATTATATTGGTAATGGGTTCAAATGATTTCTGATTTCTAATTTGAAATCATTTTTGATTTGAACCCATTATTATTAAACAAATAAACGTTTCAGAAACGGCAACTCTTACATTCACAATTATGTTACTTAAATTTAATTAAATAATATTATAACTAATGACTTAAACCAAAAGGGCGCGATATCTATGCAACTATAAACGCTAATACACCGAGTTCCTGTTATCTTGTATAATATAATTTAACAAACTTTAACTATGCTGTCAAATCAGATACTTCCTCTATCCTATGTACTAGGAAAAATAGTTATAAAGAGGGAACGTAGTGTTAAGATAATCCGTCACTCACTCTCCGCCCAATTTTCGAAACATTAAAAATTGTGTGGCGTAAACCAATGCTGCGCTTAGTCTTGTTAGCAGAACGAGTAAAATAAATTAATTCATATCGCCACATGGGAATCGAACCAACAAACGTCGCGTTTACAGTGAAACGCCGCATAGCTTTCTTTCTATATTAAATAATATTATAAAACTTATAATAAATTATCTTTATAATCTATGTTTTTGTTGCAGGTAAGAATACAGCAAACTTTTAAGATACAATCGTGCTTTAGAAAATATACTTAAACTAAAGTTCAGCATCGATTATCAGAACTAAATGGCAGATATGGGTGTGTGAGAAATTTATTTTTTTTGTCGTACTATATTAAACATAATAACATGACAACATATACATGGAAACTAAAATCATATTTAAATCAAATTATAAATATTCGATTGATCAATGATAGGATAAACGATGTTAACTTCATACATTCGACTCTACTACCATTAAAATTCTATCTATAGCCATTACTAAAAAATATTCGTCTTTAAGTGTTAATTTAAAGACATTTAAATATATGGACGCAATATGCTTAAAAATTATGTTCAAAATGTGAAACCAATAGCGGAGCAGGAGCACAATTGTGGGTTCGATCCCCACTCGAGAAAAATATTTTTTATTTAAATGTATACTTTCATTACTTCGTTTTAGTGTCGAGGTAAAGAGTGGCGTTGAGTTCCGCCACCCAACACGCAATGCCTCCGAAATTCGGCGGAAAATGGGGAATGGAGTGTTAACTTAACACTAGGTTCCCTCTGCTGTTTGCGGGATACAGTGTGAAAATGATTTATTTATTTTTTTTATTATATTCAATATTGAGTTGAATGAATGTGCAGATGGAAATTATCAAGTATAATTTATTTACGCAAGACCATAGATTTATACAACCATTTATTATGTAACTACAATTAAAATGCCCATCCATTTATCAAAATTAGATAGCTGGACAGGTTTTAGTGTGATTTTTATTATTATGTAATTGTTTTGATTTCATTGATTGGATTGCTTAGTTGCATAATAATATAATCAATAATTAACTTTAACTTTTCTAATAGTAAGTATGAGGAATAAATTTCGCTTATTCATTTATTTAGTTTGTAACATCATAATTTAATACACAATTTTCATTTCAGACTCTATTTTACATTTTCTATACATTGTAAATGCATTGGAAGTCGTGGCGCAGCGGCACAAAGTGTGACTGTAAAACCGGCTGGTTGCGGGTTCGATCCCCATTCGAGGAGATGAAATATGTTTACTTAAATTTATATTTCCATTTCTTCGCTCTGGTGTCGAGGCAAAGCGCGGCGTTGAGTTCTGCAACTCAACACGCAACGCCTCCAGGCTTCGGCAGAAAGTGGGGAACGGTGTGTCTTGTACACTAAGTTCCCTCTGCCTACTCTGCTATGTGCGGAATACAGCGTGAAGCTGATTTTTGTTATAAATGTATTGTTTATTGTGGAAAATCAATCCTTCCAAGTGACCACTGTATACCTAGATCATAGATACATCAATAGATGTAGACAGTCCTCGATATGCAATCAGGAAAACAGGTAGTCCAGGTCACTCCAATGTTGTCGAAGCTACCTGGTCCTCGACTCTTCATTGAATCATATATCGTAAAAAAAATTAAAAGCTACTTATAATTTATAAAGCTCGACTCTCGCGCGATTTAATTTAAATTATAAACTTAATAAATTAGAGCTTATTACGATTGCGCAATTCATATCAAATTAATTAACATTCAGAACACACTGTTACATGAATATTTAAAGTTTCAGAGAAAGTTTGTGTATGCACCGTTTCCTTCTTAAAGGAACATTCTTACGTTATTCGTTGTAACGTTGTATTTGACAGACTTTAGGAACAATTTATTTTTATATAGAAAATAACATATAGCTTACAAGTGCTATATGTTATTTTCAAGTAGCTATATGTTATTTTCAGCGTTGGACAAGATCAAGGCAAAAGCAAAAAAACAAAAGAAATCGTTCTGCATTATATGAAATATAGTTTTTTTTAAGAAACGTATAAGAATGTTAGCGTAGTTCGACAAGAATTGGCTAAATCGTTGACGAACGAACGGTAAGCAAAAGGCGATTTCGAATCCCTTTACGTCAAGATTTTTATATATTTAATAAGTATTTAACATCAAATATCTGGATGTATTATAATAAAAAAAAACACTTTTGATCAGCTGTCTGTGTTAGTGTGTCAGATAAAAAATTTTCTTTCATCAGAGAAAACCCTGAAACTTAATATGTTCCTTTAAGATTCTTCAAAATAAACTTAGCCGTTATTAACATTTGAATAAATATACGAACAGATACGCGAGTAAACGTTTGGGAGATTTACGTTTCGATTTTAGTTTAAACAACTGCGAATTCTTATTTACAGACAAATACTTCAATTATACGTAAGAACCTACATAATAGATTATCGAAGCCTGTCATGGCACAAGCGATTATTACAGTAACAAGTTGTAGGATTAATTCTCACTGGAGAAAAACGATGCAAAGTTGAACGGAGTGACGAGTGTATTAACAGTAGGTTTCCTGCTTTCCCTGCTGTGTGCTGGATACAATGTGAAGTGATTTTTTAACATTTTTTTTTTACTATTTTCACAAAAAAAATAAAAAAATATATTTCTCTTATATGTATGACACATTCTTAATTACTCTCACCGCAAGCATTGTGGATTACATGATGTAATATAGCGTATAGTCTTCCTCGATAAATAGACTATTCAACACTAGTTTCTGAGATAAGCACGTTCAACTGAACGAACATTTCAACTTTCATAATATAATATAACAAATATATAAGAACAGAACAAATAGCCAAGCAGATTTACGTACAAGCTTTATCATCATTAAAGGGGCATAAGCATAACTAGGTTACAACATAAAGTGGATCGTCATTACTCGATGTAAGCCGTTTTTGTCGCTTTCTCCAGCCGCATTGTTTAATGATCCTCCGTACAGTAAAAACTATGAGATTTAAAGTTACGTATTATATTGATGTACAGTAAGTCATAACTACATGACCATATATGGAATAAATTTTAATTGTAATCTCCTGTAAAATGGTTAAACCTTGATCTTAATCTATTATGACATCTATCGATTTACTTAATGATAGAAGGGAACAAAATTATAACATTTTTTTTGTTAAAACGCTCTATTTCTCACTTTTTGCGGATTGCATTTCATTGCACTTTCTTTATACTTTGCGAGTTGAGTGACGGAACTCGACGCCGCATCCGCAGCACTTCGTCGACTACAGGGGGAAAATGGAAATAAATTAAATATAATCATTCCGTCGTCTGCAGTTCGAACCCACAATCCTCACGTTTTCAGTAAATTCTAAATTATTTTGATTTGAAGTGGTTTTTTTCTTTTTAGTTTTTCAAGTAGTTTACAAACTTTTCCTAGTAATTCTATATCATTCAGTGATTCAGCTTGAAACGGTGCCAAGTAGTACGGACTTACTCATTCACTTTAGAGAGCCCACAACTGACAATGCATTCCGCTGGACAAAAGACTAATTTAAATATAATTAACGCTCGGAATAATGAAAGGGTCCCAAAGGAAGGCGATGCCTAGTAGTTTCCATTGAGTGTAATTTTTTTATATAAATAAGTTATTGTATTAGTTTTATTACGTTTTGTTTTACTAATTTTAATTACATAGGGGTAAAAGGATATCTTCCTGGGGGTATAAGGATATCTTCCTGGGAAATTAGCTCCTGGAGACTTATAGGTATGATTGTTATAGTATGACGCAATTTAAATAAATGCGTGTACCATTTTTGTTTTTAGTTTATTTCCTCATTTTTTTAATTTTTAGTTTTTGTTAGTGAAAATTCTGGAGTAAGCTCCATACTTTGGGTGGACATAAAACAATGCGCAATCGACACTAGGCAGTGCAGAAAGGGGAAATTTGTCATATGATTTTCTTGGAAAATAACTATAGCACTAAGCAAAATTCCAACGCGATCGGAAAAAAACATTAATAATTTTCCGCCATAAAGTAGACGTAAAGAAAGCTTATATAACAAGAATTTCATAAAAATCAACTAGCTAAAATATGGCGATGTCTTCATGTAATTAAAACATACTTATAATAACCATATATATTCACATATATATGGTTATTATAAGTAACAACTCCAAAGGAATATTTCTATGCAAATTGTATTGCGTCTTGAAAATCTGTTTGCTAACCAATAGCCTATCCCGTTTCAAACCAGTCTCTCCATGTAGAACGTGCTTAGTAGATAAGTAGCTATTGAATACGAAAAGGAATATGGAAGGGACTTTAATAAAGATCCATAATAAAAATATGTATATTAAATATATATATTAGAACCACCGTGGCGCAGTGGGACAACGTGAAACTGGAAACGCAGTGGTCGTGGGTTGATAACCTCTAGGGACAATTATTTATTTTATTTTTTCCGCCATTTATAACGCAATGTCTTGAAATAAAGTAAAGTAAAGTTGTGTACTTATACGAAGTATTATCACTCTGTTTATAAAAATTAACCTTTCGTTTTGAATATAAGAAAGAAATAATTCACAGGCTATTAACTGTTAGTGTGCCAAATTTTATCCACATCCGTCAAGTCATTTCTGCGAAACGTATGAATTTCACATATTTTATAAGAAGTAATGTTCTCATTATAAAATATGGTCTGAATCAACGAAGAGGACACGAGTTCAATTCCTCAAAAGAAAATACTTTAAAAATTATAAATATTACCACAGCACGGTTGATTAGCTATAACTGACTGAGTAGATTTGATTTTAGGATTTTTTCTTACTTTGGATTATTTTAAAAATAAAAATAAAAAGTTTATAAAGCCTAACTTTAGGCGGCCATGACACATCAGCCTTCTTATACGATAATTTTCTTTATTTTTGTCCAGAACATAGAAATGCGGGCGCTGTGTGCCTTATGTTATATTTCCCGTTACACAGATTCTAGTACTAAACACTAAAAATATCGCCCGGTTCTTGAACCCACGACCGACTTTACTATACCACTTAGATATAATATTTGAGATCAAAGAGTATCGATTGGTAAAATTGATTTAATAATATACTATTGTAATGACCAGCGTGAGATCAATCAACAACTTTCGTCTTATAAATATGAATGTAGATTGTAGACATATTGAATTATAAACTTTAAAAATGATTTTACATTCTAAATTAGAAACAGTTATTATATAAACCATTAATAGCGATGTAAATAATTATAGTATTTTTACCTGGCGCAGGTGTACGATAATATTTTTTTTTAATTATTTATTTAATAAAATAACAGATTTGTGATTATTAATGAAATACTACAAATGAAAATGAAATAAACATGTAACACTTCAAAGAGAAAAGTTGTATAGTTCCAGTTACGGCCACCAAATTTTTTATGTTATAAATTATATTTAAGGTATCAGAGACCGCAATCACGCTCGACATTAAACAATTGAAACTGAAACTTTACTTCCTTTATTTATTTGTTCATATTTTAATGGTAGCCGGAAAAGAAAAAATCATTAAAAAAATGTTAAATAATTTTACAACAAGATATATAAATATTAAGTAACTATAGGTATAAAACAACATTATATATTTGTATATTATGTGCCAATTCGATATTAGCTATCGCCATTATATGATTTATATTTAATTAATACTCATTCCAATTCCAAACTCAATTATTATTATTCCTGTTGATACTTCCGGTGTAGTTATTAAAAAATAAAAGGCTTGTAACGCTTTGTAAGTTGCAGCATAAAACTATATTTAAAATAGTTTGATACAATTTATACACTTATACTTACACTTTAAAGCTTCTTGTCTTTACTTTTTACGCTGCACGGGAATGAACTTATTGTCACATTAATAAGTAGACAATCGTATAAATTTTATTATAAACTAGAGGATAGAACCACTCCTGTCGCTTCAGATTAGGTACTATTGCGAGTAGGATACTGTCCATCTTGATTCTTCTTCTATTCAAATGTAATCGTATGATAATTTATTTTACCTTCACATCTATTCCACTACATATAAATGATGGAGATACGTCCGAAAAATGATGGAGATACAGCCTTGTCGAACAAAATCGAAGAGGTATATACAGAATAAAAGTAAATATAAACTTGGTAAAGTTTTAATTTCATTATATTTTTCCAACCTCTGATGAAAACGTAGTTTGACGTATATTTGTATGTATGTCTGGCTGTAGCTGTAACTCTGAAACGGATGGAAAAGAAATTAATACCAAAAATTCTCTCTCTCGATTTCCTAATTTAAAAAAATAACATTTTTGTTTTGTCAAAAATATAGAATGACGCTCTAAATTTTAAGTCTAAAAAGAAATACAAATACACAATATATATACATAGAATGTAAATATATAATAAATAAATATCTAATATTCAAATAACTCAAAATGATCTTTTGCCCGTATAGCAGACTGAGGAAACAACAACGCGCCCAATTTTTTGAACACCACGCATTGTCGGCCTGAAAAAGAAATCGAAAGCGACATTAAGACTTCACTTAATAGACTGAACGGTCACAACATGTGAAAAACGCAATTACCGTACATTTATTGTTCACTATTCAACACTTGTCAAGCGCGAGTTGGATTTGCCCACAACGGGTTGCGTGCCGTATTTTTATGATTGTAGGATAATGAAAACGAATGTGTTATTAAAGTTGATAAACTTAATTTCTTTTTTTTAAGTGCTTATTTGTTGGTTTTGACAACAAAATGGACGGACTACAAAATGATCTTATAAGAGTTTCTTTTTTCCTTAAAAGGTACGGTACCCTAAAATCAATGCACATCGCATATAGACGCTCGTATTTTTTAATTTTATTTTTCCTTGATCTAAAGGACCGTCAACTTGGATATTTGATATTAATTTAAAATTGATAACTTCACGTGATCTTGAGATTAATAGTCTTGAGAGACGAGCAACAAATTAATCGTATAACGCTTCCTTTTTTTTTCTTTTGAAGTACGGAACCCTAAATAGAAGAAAAATAATACTAGATTGTTTTTAATTATATCGCGGTTATAAAAACTCACATTTTGCGGCTTAACGGTCGCTTTAAACATGACCTACATAGAAAAACGCTTCGTGCGCGAAATAAATGAGCTAACAGCTAGTCTAGTGTTTTTTTGTGATTTATGTATGTGTTTCTTCATGTTATTTAGAA
Organism: Heliconius hewitsoni; assembly: GCA_018230445.1. Classification (NCBI taxonomy): domain Eukaryota; kingdom Metazoa; phylum Arthropoda; class Insecta; order Lepidoptera; family Nymphalidae; genus Heliconius; species Heliconius hewitsoni. Next base: position 10,198 of record DWAN01005106.1, read on the forward strand.
ATATAGTAACATGTTTATTTATTATTGAATTTTATCAACTATTCATCAATTTTATTACTAAAGATGCGTTTTATTTAGTTAATATATGAAATTTAACGAGGACACTGTGGGGCAATAAACGTGACGGTTGTGGATTCGATTTCGGCTCTCCGAAATGATTTATTATTATTAAAATAATAAATTTCACGCTAATAAGCTTCACGCTGTTTCCCGCACACAGCAGAGGGAACCTCGTGTTAAGACACTCCGTTCCCCATTACTAATCATAATTATTTTTATTTTTATAAGCTTATTGTTATGATATTACATACTTAGTTAAGATTTAAATTGTTAGTAATAGTTCAATCTCTAATCAAGATAATAAACATATTATTCAAAATCGTTATGCGACAGACATTAATTAATTCCATTTAAACGTAAATAAGCGTCTCTGAGTGGCTTATAGTGCATAAACTAGGTGTAATCGCTAATAGTATTAACGGTAAAAATGATTACTTTACTTTAACTGTTAATTATAGCGAAAATCACGTGAAGAATATTGAGGCTAGTTACTTTGGATAAATGCCAATTAACCTTAATTATTCTTTAATGGTGGAAATCATGTAAATACTTAAGAAAAAAGATTCCTATAATATATTTTTTTAATCTTTCATCATTAAAAAATGACATTGACGCCCATCATTGCGCAGGGGTACAGGCGTGCGACTATAAACGCGATAGGTCATGGGTTCGATACCCACTCGGAGGAATAAAATATTTTATATTTTCGCTCTGCCAACACGCCATGTGAGTGTCAAATAAGACTTAGATTCGTCATGTTAAGAAAGCGCTTAAATAATCGAATATGACTATTTATCGAGGAAGACTATAAGCTATATACCATGTATGTTGCAAACATAAAGTTACCAAGAATATAAACGACTTTCAGTTATTTCCATTTGAATAAGCAGACGAAGACGCATGTATACCTAGTCTCCAAAAAAATTAGGTAAAAAAAAACTTTTGAATGTCAGAAGCTTTTAATAATAACTGCAAGAGTCCAGACGAACTTCTCAGAACATAGCTATGTAAAGGTCATTCACGTCGCTCAATTGTCTAATTTGTAGAGCGAAGGGACCCGCAGACACAAATTGCTTTTAACCCGTGATGATAATTGAAGTTTTACGAGTGACCAGCTAATGTTATAAATGGTCATTGAAGTGATAAATATTGTTGTTATTATTTATAAATGTGATTTAGATAATACATAAAAAAATTCAATCAGCTTAACGCTGTATCCCGCACACAGCAGGGTAGGCAGAGGGAACCCAGTGTTAAGACACT